>CAWUFW010002785.1:1800000-2051944 GCA_963921515.1 Calotriton arnoldi
TGAATAAATTCATACTGTAAAAACTCCTGAGTCTGAAGAGCAGAGTCGAAAATGAAAGTGACATCCGGAGACGTCAAAGATGTTGCCCATTGAATCCAACGGGGGTGCAAAGCTTTAGAGTTCGGAACACTTGCTTTAGTCACTGCCTCTAGGGCAGGATAGGGTGTCACCACCAGAATGCGTTTTCCCTGTGCCAGTGCGCGCTCCTTCAGGATCGCCATTTGCACTGCTGTTAGCACTTTCTCCACAGATGAGAACCGCATTTCTGCAGAGGTGTATAGATGTGACTTGTATGCGATAGGTACTGTGTCACCTTCATTAAAGGTTAAATACGTGAAACCCACTGCCCCTGGAATGATTCTAATCACCAAGTTTGTGTGGTTATCACGCGTCAAAAGGTATTTAGACTCAAGAAGGTCTGTCTGCAGAGATTGCAGAATGGAGGTATGCTCCGGAAGCCAAGAAGACTTCGAAAAGGTAGGCTGTATCAAGGCATACAGTGGCTTGATACGCTGGGCATATTCGGGAATGTATGTACGTCCGAAGTTCAGAAAACCCAGCAAAGACTGAAGCTTCTTCAGATTAGTAGGAGGGCACAGAAGTGCACATTTCTCCAGAAAATGGGGGCTAAACCCTTACCTTCATTGTTGAGCTCATAGCCCAAGAACAAAACGGTAAATTCAGCAATATGGGATTTGGCAAAGTTAATTTTGTATCCCTGAACCGCAAATTCAAGAATAATGCGGTCCACTCGGGCCAGATGCGGAAACAATTCATCGTCTGTCAGATAAATGTCATCCACATACGAACAGGCGTCTGGATCTATGCCGTCTAACAAAGAGACAACACGAGCGGCAAACACTCCTGGACTATTTTTGTACCCCATAGGAAGACGCCTGAATTTGAACATTTTACCACCGGAAGTAAAGGCACACCATTGGCCACTCTCCGGGGCTAAGTTGTGCGTGTAGAATCCATTTGAAAGGTCAAGAGTCGTTTTGTATTTTTTACGAACAAGACTGTCTACAAGCGCAGAACTATGGGTATTTTGCACCGCAAAGGTCCGACAATGAGAGTTCAAATGCCGGTAATCCAATACTAAACGGTACGATCCATCGGGTTTATAAACCGCGAAAAGGGGATTGTTCATAGGTGATACGCAGGGTTCAATTACTCCCTGATATTCCAACTGTGTCAGAATTTCGGAAACTGGGCCTTTTGCTTCACGTTTTATGGGATATTGGGGTTGTGGCTGTGGCAATGATCGCAAAGGTATTTCATGGGGGGGAGATTCTTCGTCCCAACCCACGTGATTGCGGAATAACGCTGGAGCCAGGGACACAGCCCATTCTGCTGCAAGAGCCTTTGCTTTGTCCTTTGGGACATGTCTAGAAAAGCTCGGAAGGATTACCTCCTCCCCTTTACGCGCAGTAAGTACGAATGGGGGTGGCCAATCCGCCTCTGCCAATAAAATATCATATGAAGAGGTCAGATTTTCCCAAAAAATCCCTTTAATTACACGCTGTATATCACCTTCAATTTGGAGGACTATATTAAATAGTCTGTCAGGGGGTGCCACTCTGGTGTCTGCTGTTTCAACAGTAATGAATGTTTCAGTTGCTGTCGCCTCCATATGAGGACGTAGCGCCTCCCGCACTATGGTTACTTCCGCGGCGCTGTCTAGGAGGGTTACTGCCCACGTCCAATTCAGGAGTCTCGTTCTCACCGTCTGTGGCATATTTCGCTGTTACAGCGGCAACTTTCTTCTTCTGAAATTGGGGTCGAAAACGTTGAGCGTCTTCTTCTTTTCCTCTGACTTGTTGTCGAGGCTGGTCTCGTCCCTGTGGGGCCTCACGGGCCCTTCCTCTATCCTGGCGGTCTCCTCCACCGGCTTGTGACGAAGTCTGTGCCTGTAAAGAACGAGGAGAACGCGTATCAGGGATCTGAAACCTATCCGGAGACTTAATTCTCGCTCTATCGCGTAAATCATAAGTACGTTCAGAAGAAACTGAAACCGGGGATGCGCCTCGCGATCCCGGCTTTGTCTGTTGCTTACCCTGTTTTTTCAGCCTCCAGCTCTTTTTAGTGAAGACTGGTTTCTCATCCTTCTCAGATTGAGATTTGGTTTGTTGCTGTTGTGGTTGCGATTGTGTTTGCTGTTTTGCAAAGGCTTGTTACCCAGGCTGTTTCTACCAATAGTTTTGTAAGCCTGGGTAATAATTTTCGGTAATTCGCGAGGCTTGTCCAATTCTGGGACCAAAGCCAAAGCGTTCGCTACTTGAAAGTTCACTGCATCGCCCTTGACATTTGCAAGGATCAGTTCAGCTACTACTTCAAACACTCCCACTAGTCTCATCCCTAATTCCACAGCCGCTTCAGGGCCGTGTTCATCCTGTACTTTTTTAATTACAGAGGGGAGAACTGTCATGGAAGGCGTACCAAAACATTTAGAATATACTGCTGCGAATACCCTACCCCAGTTGTCACATGCTGTCAACTCGGGAATTAAGTCTTTTGGCAAACTAATCGTCAAAATACGATGTTTATCCACTGGAGTTGTATGTGGAAAAACTGCCTCCAACTGATCAAACTTTTCTGCAAGCCAATAAGGAAAATCATCCTTATTTTGTGGCCGTTTGCCCATCACAGAATTCACCATGACAGGACTTATGGTTACTCCGCCTGCAGCAGCTGGTTGGCCAGGCACTCCAGGAGCGGCTCCATGGATGCTGCCTGTAACATATCGCACTAACGCTCGATGCACCTGCACCAAGGCCGCATACATAGTGCGCAGTTCCGCGACTGGTATTGTCATATAAAGCGGATGTGGGGTGTACCCGGCCAAAACAGGCCAAGTGGCCCCGCTATAGATAAGGGGCCTAAACGAACCGTGGTAGTCGGTTGTGGGAGGGCGCCATTAAACCAAACACGGTGTTGCCAAGCCGTGAGCGGTACTTCAAGATTAGTATAAGGTCTATAGACAGCAGGAACAGCGATGGGTTCATATGTATGAAACAGATTATCGTTCGCATCCAACGCTGGAAAAGTGATCCAAGAGTAGAACACTTCAAAGTGGAAAGCCGGGTCGGCTTGAACCACAAAGACTAGGTCAACTCCCGCGTCTGGCACTCCATATATCCGTAAGTGGTCACGGAGTGCTGTGCGGCTATGCGCCGCTATGTCTATACCCGCCATTCCGAACGGGACTTTTCAACAATCTTACACAAGGCAGCACAAAAGGTTTTTTTTCTAAGAATCCTTTTAATAACATCAAGCTTGAAAGAACCTATAAAATCTACAATATAGGAGGTATCGCCGTCACACACGCTTCCGGAAGCGTACGTGAGGGGTTTGTGGACAAGCACAAGTACTACTCAAGCGTCTCGCAAGTAAGCCGCCCCACTCGTTGGTCGCGCCATGTCATAGGGTTTCTGCACATACAGAGCTATGCACAAGATAATAGGACCTCGGAATATAGTGGTGAGCCAACCATAAACCTTAGCACCCAAAACCCCAACCCAACTAGCCTTAGCGTCCCATTGGCACCAATGTACCAATGCTTAGACAACCCAGAACACGGTATCTCTCTCTCAGGACACGCAGAGGCAAGAACACTCTTTCGTCACTTTCGTACCTGTCCACAACATGCGTATGAAGAGACACTGTATAGGTTAAAATGTTTATTTCAACTTACGTGCTCTAAGATACAGTACACGTGTCAGTACTAGTAGCATAATACATAAGAACAATATAATCAGCATAGTTACTACTCCATAGAATACAAACGGGAAAGCATCTCATAAAGCAGTGGAGATATGTCTAACTAACATTACCACCCTCCCCGTGCTGGAAGCCAGTTTATTATGATAATAGAAGACCTTTGGGCTTTGACTAGCGAACCCCCATACCTCAGTCTCTTGATGCAAAACTACATCAGCAAACAATCACAGCTCTTCTCTCTGGAAAGGTCGTCTCCAAGTGCTATCTTAGAACAAGCGATCGCATTATTAAAAGCACACTATTTCCTCAATGGCAGCTGTACAAGTGTTATGTCTAGGTGCGAGGGACGGGCCAAATCAGTAGGAACCAGGGAGTTGTTATTCGACCTTGTAACTGTTGTTCAGACTGAGCCCAAAAGGGAACAGGAGAAAAGGTGAGTAACAGAATATGCAGACTGTTGTAGAATTACTTGGCAATAACAGAGGGCGAAAGAACAACATCCAATAATAACGTGCGCAAGAGTCATCATGGCAGCCAGGCCTGCGGTAACGTGGCCAGACCCGCCAAGAGGCCATGAGCCACAAGACACTCTGTTGTATATTGTTAGTAATAAGTTTGCTTGAAAGCTACTCTGTTAAACCCCAGCCATACAAATCTAAGCACACTTTTAAAAAGGTGCACGGTGTGAAAGTAAAAATTAAAGGCTTAACCAAGAACTAGAGTACAACTCCTAGAAGGCAAAACTCCTTCTCCAAAAGTTCTAGGACTTCATGACATTCTCATAGACACCAAAGGCCACTAGAGCATAATATAACGTCTTTAGCAAACATTAGATACATTAACATGAAATAAATGATGTGACAAAGTAAAGAAATCAGACTTTTCTTAGAAGCATGTTGGTTGTGATAGCATAGTAAAATATGAGGAATATTAAAAATATATAGTAGACAATAGCAACTATACCACCGCATAGTAAATAACACAAAGTTAAAGTAATAGAGAAATATTGAAGCTCTTTAGCCTCAACCTGCAATCCATTGTCAGAGATACCACCATCTCTGGACAACCTTCCCTCCTATAATTGTCTTGACAAAAACTAACCTCATTTGAAGCCTTGATTTTCCCTAAGAATGCTACATCTGTTCGTTTGAAAAAGTAATCCATTAATATCACCACAAACTTGCACTATACACCTGGACACCCAAAAGGATCAGAGTTGTCAATTTCCACCTTCCCCAACCTCTTTTGAGAAATTCTGTCGCCACAATAGGGGTTTCCATGTCTATATGTGATTTGTTGCTACATGTGCAAAGCACATCATCCCAAACAAACCTTTGAATCTGCCGATCGATTCTAGGTCGCCAGAAAACAATATGGGACCTCCTTTTCATGGCATACATTCCACCATGTACCTCATGCAACAAGCTCAATAATCTTTAGCACAAACCAGTAGAAACCAGCAATCTCTCGCATCTTCATACTGTTCCATATAGTATGAACAATTCTGACCATACGGATTTGAAATCATTTAATTCCAATGCTTCCTTACATTCAGGTTCTCTCTTTGGGGCAAAGGCTTTACTAGAAACTGAAACACCCTGTCTTTTATTAATTCCTTTTTCCATTCATCTTCTGAAATGGCAACCCTACAAGACTGCCCAACCTCAGCAACTACACACTCATTCTCCTCTTCAGACATGTTTACAACCAAATGTAGTTGAGATAAGCAATCCGCATTCACATTCATAGCATCAGGAACATACTTGTCGACGGAGGAGTCATCCAGTACATCATTTACATATATATGGTATCGCTTTAAACACAACTTTTGTTGAAAATACATCCACCAGCGGTTTGTGATCTGTACATAACTCAAAGAAGATACCCCACACATACATCCTGAAGTGCTACGCACTTCACAAGCATGCTAAAGCCTCTTTCTCAGCCATTAAATATGTACTCTCAGCCCATTCATCACTTGTGATGCAAATGCAACCACTCTTTCATGCCTTTCCCTCACTTGCATCAAAACAGCTCCCAGTCCATAGGCTCTCACATTTACAATAACATTGGTTTTAACTCATGGGCCGAATGGTTTAAGAATCATTGCTTTAAAAACTACGGGGCATATTCTCAAGGAGCTATCGCCGAGTTAACTGCACTTTATCGCAGCCAAAGCCGAGATAAATGTATCGCAACATTCACAAGCTGGTGCTAACAGCCTATAACACCAGTTTACCTGCGAAAGCATCCTCAAAAAACATCGCCACAGATGACCCCTGCAACTATCGCTAATGAGATGCAGAGTAGGTGTTCCCGAGCAAAAACCCGCGACAACACCACACCTCAACATTCTCAACGACCAGCCCGATCAGCGATAAAACCACAAAACAGGCGATAAGGCGCGTTAGCAGCAGGAATCTAACACCTGCCCTGACCTGGTGCAAAGTCGGAGCACAGCCTGCACCACAAAATGGAGCCCAGCCCAGAGCCACACCAGAAGGGAAACAGATGCCATGGAGCCACTGAACATGTGTGCCGGACACCCAAGAGGGCCACAACACCCACCGCCACCACCCCCAGGACCACCCCACCCACCCCCCCTGGCCCCACCATGGGCACCCCCCACCTCCCCCGGACCAAGACCCAGCACATCAACTGCACGGAAACATGAACACAAGCACCCGCCTGATGTCGCACAATTGCAACAATCAACATACATGTGCGCACTGAGATCCTGATTCATACATACACCATTGAAAGACCAAACAAAATGTCACATTCTAATTCGTCACCAAACAACTATCCTGAGGAGTCATGGCGGGGCATCCGTGGACAAACTGTGACTCACAGCCTGCAAGACAATACCCAAGATAAGAAGGTGTGTCAGGCACCCATCAAAGGACAGGGAGAGAGAGAAAGAGAGAGAGAGAGAAAGAGAGAGACTGAACAAGGAGCGCAAGGCCAATCGGGCCCTTGGCTCGTGCAAACATGCCAACAGCTGCGTGTGTCTCGAACTCTGCGCACCACAAATCACAGGCCTGGCATCAAAGTCAGCGCGAACTCCACATCACAATTAAGACACGCAAGCAGTAGTCAGACGAAAATCAGGAATGAAAGCACCTTTGTCTCAACACACAAGGCCCAAGGCCAACCAAACCCCCGACCTTGGTCCTGAATGTGGCTGGCACACCCTGCGTGAGATACCATCCCAGCCTCCAACGACTCCCACACCACGAACTGCGCTAATGAAACACCAACGTGCCTACACCCCACACACACTTGTCCCTGCACGACCGACACCTGCAAGGGATGCCCTTGACACATTGTCAAGAACTACCCATACGTACAAATGTCGCACACACATACGACTCATTGCCCAGAGCTGTGGCATATCGTCAACCGAACACCCGCCGGTCAGACGAGTGCCAGTGCCACAAGACCACCAAACGCAATGGCCGGCATTCCCGGGCACATGCACAACCCCTGTCACGTGGAACTGTACCGTGCCCGAATGCTGCATCTGTTGGGATCCCTGCCAATGGCAGTGTTGCGAATCAGTTTCCGTCTGAGTTTCCGTCTTGCCTACATCACCTGCGTCCAGCCCTGGTTCCACTGTCGATTATGCACATTCGAGTGGCCCATGGAGGTCTGCCTGTCCAACGCAACCGTAGCTGAATTGGATTATGACCTGATAGTGCGCCCCATGTTGGCCCACCAACAGGAGTGACACCTGGATAGCCGTGCATGGGATGCACTGATCCTTGGCGTATGTGCTGACAGTTGCGCATGGGAGAATGCATAACTCCTCGTGTGCAGTGACCACATCCAGGCGCTCCCCTATTGGGCTGTGCTGCGGATTGGGGAAACGGCGTGGACTGAGCACATCTGCCCGGACCAGTTAATGGATTGGCTCACCCTGGTGTTCCTTGAACCCGACAACTACGTACTATTGGAACACATTGTCCATGAAGCTGCGCTGGCATTCATGGACGAGTAACTACGTCCCTGCAGCCACATCGGATTGTCACCAACAGCACTGCTCACAACACCTTGTAGCATCGTGGGAAATGTACCCACATCCCACCACAACAGAGGACATGTCTGCCTTCGTCTGGACTCTGAATGCATGTGCGTGGAACTACGCATGTGTACACACACCTGTGCAAGGTGATGCAGTTCCATGGTCGGAGCAGCACAGCATCGTCTGGCAACGTTACCAAGTCGGACACACTGCTGGGGGGAGAGTACACACATGGCAATGTAGCACGACATGTGAACTTGTCGGACCCTTTCACCTGATCACTGTCAGCAGAGCAGACAGTCGGCGCAGTCGGGTGGCAGAGCACTATGCAGACCCCATGGGCTGTAAGTCGTGCCCCCTCACACGGGGCAATGGGCATACGCCAAACAACACATGACTCGTCCAGCAAGGCAAGGTGGGCTGAGACCGTTGCCATCCGTGAAGATTGGGGTACATTTTTCCACCCCCATTTCCTGCACCTCGACATGTACCCATGCTGCGTGTAAGTGTCTTAAGCATGTCCCTGCCTGTTGTGGCCATTGCCTTGTCCGTACTGACATGCACATGCCAATAAAGTCTAAGCAACACCACTGGTGTCTAACTGTGATGAGTGTTGATTAGATTGGCCACTCGTGTGCCACAATGAGCATCGTCCCTACACATGGAGGAACTGACTGACGCGTGTACAATGGGGGTGGGTCCCTTCTGACAGCTCCACCTCTGTGAGCACGGCATTGTTTTGGGAGAGTTGCTGGTAGACCTGTGCTCTTACGTGTCTTCAGCAATGTGAGTATGGTGTCCAACCTCTGACCATGTTGAGCAATGTTATGAATCATTACAGAATGTGTCCACACAGATGTGAGTGAGTAGGTATGCGACGTGAAGTTCTGTCGTCACATGTGGTGTAGGACACCACTTCTGGCCTGCTACCGATTTGGTAATTCCTACACACAGCCCTATTCAAGACATGGACCTGTGCCTACGTTGGGGGTTGTGAGTTTGTTGCTAATGTGCAATGGGGACACAGCCAGTACCCACCTTCACAGTCATCCAATTGGCCATGTGTCTCGGGGATGAACATGCGCATTGATGTCATTTACCAGGGTGTACCTTCTTGTGCAATCATTGTCCCTACATCCAGCCATACTTCCATACGTGAGTGAACATAGTCATGACACATCTGCATGATTTCGAATGTTTTATTCACATTCTGGCGAATGACAGAGAGGGAGCTGTACATGGCCATCCAAGCCCACATAACATGGAAGCCCAGTGGTGGGCCAACCAGAGTCCTTTGGGCATTGAAAATTGATTTGGAAGAGGGGGAGTGCAGTCCGCAGCAGGATTGCTGTGTAATTGTCAAGCAGTGGAGATACAGCAGTCCGTGTCGGGGTCCGGGTGAATGTCGCAGAGTGTTCCGGGGGTCAGTGGAAGGGGTTGTCCCAGGGCATGATGCATGGGGCAGAGCCAGGCAGGGCAAGCCATATGGAGGTGATGGATGCTACTGCCTCCTTCCTCCCACAGTAGTTACCATCCACATCTTACTCCTCTGATACTTCTTCTGTGTCAGGTGTGTCCGGTGTGTGTGGCGGTGTAATGGCTGCATCACTGTGTGCCACTGACACATCAGGGTGCGAAGGCGATGGGGCTGCATCCCTGTGTGCCACTGACACATCAGGGGTCGGAGATGTGTGTGTCGAGGTTCCTGCAGCAGTCATCTGGAACAGGCTCAGTGGCAGCAGTGGCAATATGAGGATCTGCAAGGCATGGAAGATCGCAGCTGCATCTCGCTGGTGTTCAGGAGTGGCAGTCATACTTCCAGCCTGCATCGGATCTATGGTCTCCATTGTCCTCCGCATCTGTGCCAACTCTGTGCTGTCATCGCTGGAGCCTGTCTGCCTAGACAGTTCTTGTATCCGAGTAATGGAACCAGCGATGTCAGCCAAGGATTGTTGGTGGGCATGGTGCGGACAGTGGGTATCCGTTAGGGACTGTAGGTGCTCCCTGATGGGACTCAGGCACCCACGTATGGCATCGAGTTTGGCTGCCATGAGGTCGAAACCCAGCCGCAGCTGATCTGCCATCTTCTCCTGG
Organism: Calotriton arnoldi; assembly: GCA_963921515.1. Lineage (NCBI taxonomy): Eukaryota > Metazoa > Chordata > Amphibia > Caudata > Salamandridae > Calotriton > Calotriton arnoldi. The sequence continues at coordinate 1,809,839 of CAWUFW010002785.1, forward strand.
CACCCTAACACACGGCATTGGAAATCCATGTGTTGGTCGTTGGGGTCCTGGGAGGCAGCCGTGGTGGTGTGTGCTTCCTGCTGTGTGGTCTGTGCAGGGTGTGGGCTCACCGCGATGCAGCTGGGCTGCCCTGCTCCTGGAGGTGGAGTGAGGAAGCTGTCCAGGAGCCGTTGGACTGTGTCTGGGCAAATGGGCAGGGTGTCCTCTTCATCATCACTGAAGAGATGTGTGGTCTGCTCTGCAGGAGGTGTTGGTTGTCCCTCTGCAATGTAAGGGGAGATGCAGGTTAACAGTGTGTTCCATGTATGTTGACGCATTGTGGATGTTTATATTCAGACTGCATGACGGTGTACATTGTGACTGTTTTGGTGTAGCTGGCTATTTGATGGGAGTCAGTGGACATTTCGACTACATGACGGATGTGTGGTTGTACTCGTACATTATCATCTCACAGTGTCATGCATTGCCAGATGTGATTGGCCAGTTTCTACGCACGAGAGGCACCAGTTGTGTCCTCTGTCCTGTGGTGTAGGGGTTGCACTCTGTCCCACATTGTCGTCAATGTTGATGTACTGTGATTGCTATGTGTGTGTGCTGCATTGTTGGCGATTCGCCCCTGCAGCTCTGCATTGGCGGACCCTTATCCCTTTGAGTCGGTGTGCATTTGACTTGTGTGCTTTTCGGGGCTGGGATGTTTTGCGACTTGGGTCATTTGTGCTACTGGAGATATTTGGTACTCTTGTGCATTGTTTGTCTGCAGATGTGTTCTTGACGTCATGGCTCGTAGGTGCACGTGGATGTGTCAGAGTGTGACATGCTCCTTTACGGATGTGATCCACACTCAGCCACCTCGGTGTCGTCTCGTGCACCATGTCATGTATTGTGACTTCAGCCATGCTATCTGCCATGCAGTGTCACTTGCATCGTCAGTGTGGCTCACAGAGCCGCTGCTTTTCTGGATTCAGCACATGTGCATGTGTAGGTTGTGGCATTGATGATATGGAGGGGGGCCCATTTGTGCACATAGTGGACGGGGGCCTACTTGGTGTTTCTATGTGTGCTGCAGTGTGCCAAGGGTATCAGGGACATGTTCCACACTCATTGCGGGTGTGCAGTGTGCTGCACATGATTGTGCATGTGTGCCATTGTGCCCATCTGCCCCCGTCCCCCCAGTCCCTGGTGGTTACTCACCCTGTTGCTGTTGGGTCAGGTCATTTCGGGCTGTGTCCAGACCCCCAACTCCTTGCACCGTCTCCCCACTGATGACTGTGGCCACCATTTCCTCCAGCTCATCCAGCTCCTCCTGTGGCGCAGGACTCCCACCTCCTGTCGCCTTCATGTTGGCAGCGAGTTTCTGTTTGGTTTGGCTGTGCACTTCATGCCAGCGCCTCTTGGCATCCTCCAATGACCTCCTCAACACTCCGACTGCATTCACTTTGGTGACAATGGACTGCCATATTTCCGTTTGTGTTGCCAATGACGCAGTGGAGGTGACGAACAGTTGTTGGTAGTGTTCTATCGCCTCCGTGACGGTGATCTGGTCTTCCTGCGGACTGAACCCCGTCTTCCTCTTCCTCTTCTCCTTGCCCTCCCCCGAACAGGGGGTTTCATGCTGGTCCTCCATGGGGTTTGTGGAGTTCGGCTTGTCCTCTGCACTAGGTCCGGGTGCATCCATGGTGCTACGCAGTTTGGATTGGTTTTGGGGTTGTTTTTTTGTTTGCTTTTATAGGGCATTTTCATGCATGACGCGTGGGTATTGCAGGCCTGTCGCTGGTTTTCGCTGATTTTGGTATCGCGCTTTGTGGCATTGCAACTTTTTGGGCGGTCGTGTTTCGCATTTTTTGTTTTTCGCGTTGATTTTTACGTGGGCATTTGGCGGGTTATCATGCTGCTATCGCATGGTGCCGAGGGGTCGGGAACTGTAAGTTAAGATGGTGTTATTTTCTCGCGATGGACTGCGATATGCAAGGTTGCGTTAAGCTACATTTGCGATGATTATCACACGTTCTTGTGAATATCCCCCTACATTTCTTGATCCCTTCAAACACTTGTTGACACTCTTCTGCCCTACCAAACTTCGTCCCTTTTTTTATCAATGGCCTCTGCACATGAATTCGGTCGGAGAAATGGTTGACAAACTTGGCATATTATCCGGCAAAGCCAGAGAAAGAGCAACATTGCTCTTTGTCTACAGGTAAGGGTGCCTTCTCAATAGTCTCCAACTATTTCACTTTCAGCTTCATGTCCTCACTCGGCACACTTAGTCACACTGAATCGACATTTATCTATACCTACTGTCAGGTCAGCATGTTCCACTCTGGCAAGAAACCTTTTGAACTCTTTATCATGCTCTAAGTAGTTTGAACTCCAAATCAAGATATTGACTTGAGACACGAGGCACTATTTAGTGCACTCAGTACACTGTATCACTCGCTGAAAAACAACGAATGCCTAGGCCAACCCCAAGGGCATGCACGCATCCTGATAGGCACCTTTGGGTGTTACAAATGATGTTAGATGTTTTGATTTGGAATGCCCACGTACTTGGTGGCGAGCACTTGAAAGATTTTGGGACAAAAAATATTTGGCACCTTTCACACACGTCAGCACCTCAATAATGCACAGACATGGATGGCAATCAATCCAGATACACTTGTTTAGATCTAATAGGTAGATGCATAATTGTAGTTTTCCATTAACCTCCTTCGCTAGAACAATGGGACTAATCTACTCAGAAGACTCTATTGGCCCTATGACTTTCCTTGCGCACAACCTGTCTGGTTCTTCTTTCAACTGCTACACAGCTGCAACGGAAAAATCTCACTTTATGCATCTTTGGCATAGCACCCTCCTTTGAAACGATCCGATGCTCAAATTTCTTCAACCACCCATGTTGGTTCCTCAAACAACTTTGGTTATTTACTCCTCAATATCTTTACCTCATTCTCATACGTGAGTAGCACCTGATCTGGATGATTGGGATTGAGCATCATTTCAAATGCACGCTCATGCCTCCAACCCAATATAGGGCCCTATTCTGATGCGGGTTGGAAAAGCTTCCCGACCGAGGGCCTGATTCTGATGCGGTTAGGAAGGCCTCCTAACGGCATTTGCTCCTTCCAAATCGGATCGGGAACGTGTCTTCCCGACCGAGGGCCCAATTCTGATGCGGTTAGGAACAAATGTTCCCATTGAAGTCAATGGGAGTTCAACCAAATCGGATCTGGAAGCATCCGGATGCATCCTACTCCGCCGGTCGGACTTTCCCAATCCGAGTGGGTCGGACACCATTTCCCAACCGATTCGGTCGGGAAGCTTTTCCAACCCGCATCAGAATCGGCCCCTAAGTCTTTCCTTTCTCCACAACGTATACCTTTCCAGACATTCTCCTCCCTTTATTTATTTATTTATTTTTTTCAACCATATTTTCAAGACAGTAGCAATGGTTACATACAGAAAACGTTTCAATATCATTGCATGTTACAACATATCATGTTCCTGGATATGCATGGTTTAACACCCCTTTCAGTAAAAGAAAAAAAAAAGAAAAAAAAAAACCCTCCCTCCCTTGAGTTGCGCTTAAGTGAACTTATGCTGAGCTCTTGATTCTATCGGGGTCATGCCGAACTGTAGGTGCGGGTCTTCGCATAACGTGGCATCTATTGCCGCTGCCCTCGTTAGTCATTCCATGCGTCCTCCCTCTCCGGCGTCGTCGGTTGTGGGCAGCTCGCCTCACTGTCCTCTTGCTCACCCGCCATCAGTTCAGTCAGCAAGTTTTCCCACTCTCTGGCTCTATCTATGTGGCCAATCCCTCGGCTCGCTTCCCTGAGAAGCAACCTACCTTCTGCTCTTGCCCATTTTTCCAGCTCAGTTTTCCAGGAAGCAATCCTTGGCCCCCCCCGGTGCCTTCCAGTTCTGAGCTATTTCCCTTTTTGCCAATACATAGGCCAGGTCCTGGAACTTCCCCGTCACCTTATTTTTGACTGTATGCGGGAACCATCCCAATAGAAAGTGTTCTGGGGTGTGCGGGAGCACTCTATCGATAAGAACACCCACCACTCGCCTTATCTCCTCCCAGAAATCCTGCAATGTGGGGCAGCTCCAGAACATGTGAAGTATGTGTGCCTCCCACTCCCCGCAGGGCGGGCACGCAGCCGTCTCCGACCCAAAGTATCTCCTAATGCGGAATGGAGTGAGGTATGCTCTATGTAGTATATAGAGGTTGATTAGATTAAAGCGTGCATTTCGGGACACCTTCAAGGTTCGCTCCAAGATCTTGTCCCACTCCCGCTCCGGGATCTCTTTCCCAACATCCTCTTCCCACTGTGTACACAGGCGCTCCAACGGTTGTTGCATGTCCCGTCTGATTGCCCTGTAGAGGCATGAAACAGTCTTGATCCTCCCCGCCGACAACGCAACATATCGACATCCTGCTAGCGCTCTCGGTTCTGCCCCTCCCACTCCCCAGTGTTGCCTAATTCGTCTAGTGAGGGCCCCATGCTTCAGGAAGTCACCTGCAGGCAGCTCATATGTCGCCTGGAGCACTTCAAATGGGAGAAAGGTAGAGTCTTGATATAAATCCCCCATCACTTTCAGGCCTGCCTCCGCCCAGTCCTCCATCCCCAGACAGTGCCCTCCCCCTGGCAGACCACTGAGTGCCGTAATGGGGAGATCCAGAGAGTAGGGAATTTTGGCTCCTACCATTCTCAAGTATCTCGCCCAGCAGCGCACCACGGGGGATATTAGCAAGGGCCTTATCGCCGCTTTAGCGGCACTTTTTGCCCCTAAAGCGGCGAAATTTTGTATCGCCCTATTAGCACGCTGTCGCTAACAGCTGTTAGCGACAGCTTTATGGCGAAAGCGACCGTTTTGGTGCCGCTTTGCATGTCAGCGATATATATCGCTAATGACATGCAAAGTAGGCGTTCCCAACTAAAAGCGACTGCAAACAATCGCAAACACAACTTCCCCTATTTTTTACAAATGGAGGTGCACCAAACATAATGCAAAGGAGTCCAAATTATTTTCTTTCTATTCGTCTTTATTTCAAATTCAAACTTATTGCAAGATGACAGCCAATGCGTTTCGTTCCTTAAAACACAGAGGTTCTCGGAACTTCATCAGGGCTGTGAAGTAACACACAAAAAAACATATATAAGACTATATATAAAAGACAATATATATATAAAAAAACAGACGGACACAATATATATTTAAAAATCACAAATCAAACAAACCCAACATTAAACAATATTTAACTTTTACACAAACTTCACATAGAGAGACACAATATTTACACAATTTTTGCCAAACATAAACAACTCACCAAAATAACGACATAAACAAATATTTCAAAAATTACTTAATAAAAAACCTACAATTACCAAAAAATTCATACAAAAATATCTTTTCTATACAAAAATCTTTCTCTTACAAACGTTAAAAATTCAATTATTATAAACTCTTGTACACAAAAATAGAGAAGAAACATTAATAGAAGAAAAATACATTAAAGGAAAAATTGAGAAGAAGCCAAAGATTAAGGAAAAAAGTCTTCATTTAGTCTTGGCTGAATGGGGAAATAAATATTCCCCAAGAAGTTAAAGGGTTTCTATGATACATGATAATTCCTCACCTTGATAATACTCGAGGGATAAATATATCTCATACAGTATTTAGATACTAATCAGATCTCTCTCCAGATAATGTGCAATAAAAAGTCCTGAGAAAAAGAGAAAATATATGATAATAGTACCAATTAAATTCACCTGATATGACTACACCAATAATAAGAGTGTCAATCATCATCAAGTCTCACCTATTTTGTCACTTGTTGATTCACAGGACTAAACATTCTAATTTAAACGATATTAGACCCTTTCCAAATATGGTTTTCCTAAAAACAACGAAAGAAGGAAAATAATATACTATTACCATCAGATTCTTCAAAATATATAATAGCACACAAGTGCAGTCTCTTAAAGTGTAAAAAAATTCCGTCAAGATTTTAATTAAGTTAGGATTTTTGAAAGTAATATGCATTAGAATACACCTAAGCAAGAAAATAATAATAATTATACCCATAAATTGCCCCCTACATGACCTTTCAAAAATTTAATTAAAATTATATATTTCAGTCATTAATAATTCTCACCTATTTAATCATATGTTGTTTTGCAATAACGAGAATTAAGTGATGAGTAATGTTTGATGTTCCAAATATGGGACCACCTAAAGAAAAACGGAGGAAGGACAATCAAGAATTTTTAACTATAAAAAAGCACACCAGTGCCATCTTTTTCATTATAATATCCATCCTTACATTTACTTTTAAGTATCTAAGTAGTTTTGGACTTTATCAAGGTTTAGTAACCATCTTCACTTCTAAAAGAACTCAATTCCTGTATTAAATAGAAAGTTTGTATAATCCAAAGTTTCCTGAAATTATCACATTTGTAATCCTACTTAGTTCTTTTATGGGTTAAAAATAGTTTATTTTATTTCACCCATTTAGCACCTCAATAAACCGCCTCCAATTTCAGATTTAAACAACAATTCACACAGTCCATAGATCACATTGAGGCATTTTAATCGACATTACCACCAACCCATCCCATCAATAATTCTCCTAACATAAATTCGTTCAAAAGGAAACCTTAGCATGAAGCGACAAGTTTACATTGGAAAAGCCATGTCTTTTTTATAATTTCTTTAGAGTGGTTTCAAACAGAAACCCAACACCCTTTCAACAAAAAATATTTTGTAACTAAATGGCACACCAGCATCTCCTGCCCTACACTTAAATATTTCTGCTTTAACGTATTTAGGCAATCATGAGTTCCCTATACAAGAGATTTACTGCCGTCACTCAAAACCCGAGCTCAAACAATAAAATCAAGCACTCCATAAAAACCATGAAATTAGCGTCTCCCATTCTCTTACCTTGATAAGCGGTCACATATCTCCCGTCTCCTCAGTCCAGCATCAAAACAGTCATAAAAGCCACAGCGCATTCGCTTCATTCTTATACACCGATCAATTACTTCTGACTGAATTCACCTGGCCTCCCAAGGTGAAAGCGCACATTAAATGACGTCATTACTAAGGCGACAGTCTTAGTATCTCAATAAGGTTAAATATAGAAATGACCGCGGCCATCTTGTTATTAGTCCAAAGTACATTGATTTCCAATCTATCGCCAAGTTCTCTCACAATAAATAAACCTTTCGAGATAGCCGAACCGTATTATTATACAAATCAATTTCTTTGACCAATATGTTAGTTTTAATGGAATCATTTATGAAGAAATTGGTCGTAAGTATCACAATAAACTAAAACGCACTCTTATTATCAAACAGACGTAAACATTAATGGTTTTTCAACCATAGCAACGCGCTTTAACTTAACGCGTCATATGGGGGTTAACATATTTAAATAACACGATTTCAAAAGACCACGAGGCTGCATCCGCCATATTGTGAGATTTTACAAATACTAATATGACACCTTACTTGCTTTATAAAATCTAGGACTAAACTTTAAATCAATATTCAAATGCCACAGGACTCAAATACTTATCAAAGGGATAGTAGAACCGCAAACATAATCTATTCCACTTTTCTGCAGAAATTAAAAGTAAACTGAGAATACCACTTTCTTAAATATAGCTGCCATTTTGGAGTGGACCGTTGAAAATGAATAATGGTCGATTTAAAATATTGTGGAGAGCATGGTCAATTTGACAAAATTCAAATTACTATCATTTTACTAAAGCAAGTTTTTGTTATTACAACTGACAGTTAAATAAGCTACTAATTCACAAATAGATGACTAATTCTTGATATGATAAGTCAAGAAATTTGATTTGCACAGTAACATCTGCAACATATAGCGTGCTAATATAATACAAGCCGATCTCGGGATGCATAATTTGACCTATTGGTTCTAGCTTTATCCTTTATTATATATATTTACCATGTTATTAATTTCAAGGGCACATAGTGATTCACCGAAGGGCGCGATTAAGATTTATTTATGTTTATTATCTGATCTAAACCTATAACTATCCATACAGTCCGAAGGTACATGATTAAGACCTCCATTAAAAGAGTAAATGAAATTAGACTACAGAAAGAGGAGAAAGAAAAACAAAAATAAAAGAGAAGAGAAGAGGCAATTTATCCCATGTTACTCAGATTTAAAGAAAAGTATTACATGACCACCAATATCGTTATTTACATTTTGAATTAAAAGAAGTAGGCCAACAGCACCATTACTTATATTCCACATATAGAAGAATCAGCTACATTTTAACACCAAAAATACAGTTTCAGAATTCATCTAGATTTGATAGGTACACGTGCATTATAAATGCTTTGGATAACCTAATTTAGTTTGTAATACTATCTAATCAGTTTAGGAAGTAGTGGAATTCGCTATTGGTATTGTGTCCATGTTTGATAGCTTGTAATCGGCAAATCCACTTAGCTTCTTTTTGCCTTAGGGTGAGCTCTCTGTCTCCACCCCTACTGTTAGCAGGAACATGTTCAATTCCATGGAACCAGAATGAGTAATCTGTCCCATGAGTTTGTTTATAATGTTCGGCCATCGGATATCTCATATCTCCGGTCCTTATTGCTCTACGATGTTCCTGAACTCGTGTTTTTAGACTTCTAGTTGTACTTCCTACATATATTAACTCACATGCACAAACTAGGACATATACCACAAAAGTGGTATTACAATTTATGAATTCTCTTATTACATATCTTTTCTGATTGATGGATATGAATTCCTTGGTTTTGTTTTTTCCAAACTCACATATGTTACAGGCACCACATGTAAAAAAACACATGGCTTCTCTGGCAACCATGTGTTTATATTTCTGGATGTTGTAACATAGCTGGGACTATAGTCTGTCTTTCAACGTTTGACCTTTCCTGTATGTTACAGATGGATTTTTAGTGAGGATTTTACTCAGAGTTGGTACTTCCAATAACACATGCCAGTTTTTTTTAAGAATTCTAAAAATTCTGTCACTGTATCTGGTGTATTTGGTTATAAACCTTAGTTTCTCATTATAAGCAGTTACCCTTTTGGTACTTACTTCTAGTGTAGTGTCTTTACTGAGTCCTTGCACTCGTGACTCTGCTAACTTTACGTCCTCTTTTTTGTAACCTCTACTTAAAAATCTAGAACAGGTATCTGTGATATTACTTTCAAAATTTGATGCCTCAGAACAGTTACGTCTTACCCTTATCATTTCTAACCCTGGGCGTAGTTCACGAAGTAGCGCTACGCGAAGCTACGCGAAGTGCACTTCGCACTATGCGAGCTACGCGTAGCACTACGCGAACTGCTCGTGATGTTCGTGATGATTGCACAGTGCCGGATGCTTATCCGCACTGTGCAATCATTGAAAACGGCATCTTGCACAGTGCGAGCTGTCTTTTACTGCCGCTCGAGTAGATTTTTACTCGAGCGGCAGCTTTCTCAACTCGGACTGGTAGTTTCTCATCGCGAGCGGTCGCGAGCATGCGCGACCACTCGCAATGAGAAACCTGACCTCCCCGCGTTGAGAATCTCGCCAGGAGGTTTATTTTCCACGCTCGCGATCGGCAACTTGATGTTGCTGATCGCGAACGAGGAAAAAGTCTCGCCGGGATGTCATTTTGCTTGCTCGCGGTCGCCAACTTGACGTTGAGGACCGCGAGCAAGCAAAAATTACTGCTGCACTACGCTACACTACGCTACGCGTGTTTGCACTGTGCTACGTGCAATTCGCGTAGTGCGAAGTAGCGCAAACTTCGCAAACTACGCGAGCGTAGCGTAGTGCTTTGCCCAGGGTTAATAATTTCTCCGTAAGGGATGTTTTTTATTACAGATCTTGCATGAGCACTAGTGGCATGTAGTACCCCATTACATGATGTCTCTTTTCGAAAGAAAGTACTCTGTACAATTCCATCTTGTACATAGAAATGAAGATCCAAAAAATCAATCTTCTCTCTACTGCAGCTCATTGTCAAAGAAACATTGAATGAGTTGTCGTTAAGGTACAAAAAATAGGCCTGAAGTTCATCTCTCGACCCTGACCATAAGCAGATGATATCGTCAATGAATCTCCCCCAGAACACAATATGTTGGGTCCAGGGGGAGGCACCACGCCCCCAAGCATCACCCCTCTCGAACTACCCCATAAAGAGGCAAGCGTAAGAGGGGGCAAACTTGGTACCCATGGCTGGCCTGCGAGTTTGGCGGTACCATTTTCCATCATGGAGAAAAACATTGTTTGTTAAGATCAATTCTATCATTTGAAGAATCATTCTGTTGTGTTCATACAGATCTGCACCTTCTTTATCCAAAAAAGATTCTGCCGCTATTAGACCGAACTTGTTCTCAATACACGTGTATAGGCTTACCACATCCCAGGTAACAAACCAGAGGTCATCTGTCCATGCAAAGTCTTTTAGCTTGATTAAAACATCTTTACTATCCTTTATAAATGATGGTAGATTAACCATGTATTTCTGCAGTTTTCTGTCTACAAATTCTGAAATTTTTTCGGTAGGTGAACCCACCCCCAAAATGATTGGTCTTCCTGGTGGGAATGGTGCTTTTTTATGCACCTTGGGCAGAACATATATACATGGGAACCTAGGTTGGTCTACTTTGAGAAACCTATATTCCTGCTCATTTAGGAGGCATGTGTCTTTCCATTCACTAAGTCTATGGTTAATTAAAGAACACAGCTCTGACATAGGATTCCCTCTCAATAATTCATAACAATTGATGTCACTCAGTTGTCTTTCAATTTCTTTCATATAGTCTGTTTTGTTCATTACGACAATGTTACTGCCTTTGTCTGCCTTTCTAATAACGATGGTATCGTCTCTTTCCAGTCTTAGTAATGCATCTCTTTCACCCTTTGACAGATTCACCCTCATCTGTTTTGAGAATTTTTCAGAGCGTTCTAATTTGTACAAATCCTCTGTTACATTCTCATAGAATTTGTCAATATTTTGGTGGTAACAGTTGTTAGGTGTAAACTTTGATTTACGTTTTAAACCACTATTTATATGAAGATTCTCCGTAATATTAAGATCTTGTAACACTGCTTCCATCTCCCAATCAACACCCTCTTCTATAGACAGAAGACACTGAATGTTACGTACATCCTCAATACTATGTGATGTTATACCCTGGCTCTCAACCTGTTCAGAAACAACTCGTTTTTGATCTTGAAAAAACTCTTTTAATTTCATTGTTCTTACAAATTTAAATAAGTCCACATGTACATCAGACAGATCTCCCGATTGGGTCGGACAAAAACCCAAACCTCTTTGCAACAGGCTTTTTTCATCATCATCAATAATTCTTGTTGACAAATTAACAATTTCCAAAACAGAGTTATGTTCAGTCATGTTAAACAATTCTACATTGTCATTATTTATATTGCTTTCAGCACTCAGTTTTTCTTCGATCTCAAAGTCATTCGCTCTAACTCCGTCAACCCTCCCTTTCCCTTTCTTTTTTCCTCTTCTCCCTCCTCTCCTTGTCTTTGATTTGTTTTTTTGCGCTGGTTGCTGCTGATTCGAAGTTTCGCCAACTCCTTTTGAAAGGATGTTGCTCCTTCCCCCAAAGGGGGCTCACCTTGGTTACTGCTAGAGGCAACACTGCTTTGAGATGACACCGAAATACTACTTGATGGTCTAGTATTCTCCACTTCATCCCTTCCTCTCTTTCTATCCTCAGGGACTTGTACGGTGTCATACTTTTTTGCAAACGTATAAATACGTCCCTCTTTGTAATCTCGATCGTCCCGTCTGATCTTTCTCATCTTCTTATCTTTAAGATATTGTTGATGACTAATAATCACTTTCTTTAGGATTTCATAATTCTTATCAAATAAGTTGTTGGCTTCTAGTGCTTTTATTTCATTCTCTACAGCTTTTATTTCTGAAAGTAGTTTAGCTCCTTTGTCAATTGCATGTTTGATCAAGATCTGCATCATGACCAGAGATGCACCTTCTAAATTAGCCTCCCATTCTTTTAAGAGATCTGCACTGAGATCCTCAAAAGTGGGGAAAATCAAGATGCGCCGACCTCTTGTTTTTTTTTTTATTATCTATGTATTGTTGGAGTGTTACTCCGTCCCACCATCGGGCTAGCTCTTGCTTTTTTAACTGTTCTAGTTTTAAAAAAAGAGCCCGTAAACCTAAAGTACTCTGAGCATTTTGTGCTACTGGTGTTATAGTGAAGTTTCGTCCAAACAAATCTTGTGCTAACTCTTCACGTCCGTCATTAAAGCGAGACATATCACAATTTTATCAAAGCAGGAATGAGTGCAATCAAGTCCAAAATTAACAATAAACAAAATTGAAAACAAGGTGACGGACTGGTTGATTTGCACTTCACTATGTTTCTGCTGCCATATCTGGCCAGATATGGCAACAGAAACATAGTGAAGTGCAAATCAACTAGTCCGTCACCTTGTTTTCAATTTTGTTTATTGACAACTTCCCCCTATTACCAATGCCCGCGAAGCGATAAAAAAATTTGCGCTAACCGCGATTATCGCTGGAATTTAACACCTGCTAAAAACCTGACTTAACCATTACAGTCAATGGGAGGTGGATTGTAAGGTTAAGTCCTCACCTGCCTATTAGCGAGCTTTTCATTAGCGCAGTGAATTTATCGCTGGATTTCTCGCGCTATTGCTGGGTTTCGCCGCTATCGCTGGATTTTTTATTGCCTTGGAGATAAGCGTTGATAATAACGCGTTATCTCCGCGATGAAATCCAGCGATAGCCGGCGATAAAAAAAACAGCGCTAAGCGCGCTTTGCGATAATTATCGCAATTTCTTGGTAATATCCCCCCACCACTTTAGTTTCCGCTGTGTCCTCCGACCCATTCCGACGCACTCTCAGTAGGATCCGCATCAGGTCCGGGGCTTCCGGCCCAGACATTCTCCTCCCTTTATACTTTAACGTAACATGAAAATATCCTTTCTTTGGCAACTTGACTCCACAATAGTCCTCAGATTCAATATCAGGAGGGATCAAATCACATTTAGCCAACTTTTCCCAAACTGATTTGTCTATTAATGTGTAAGGTGACTTCCTAAACTGATTTGTCCCTCAAGGTGTAAGGTGAGCATGAACTGCCCACCCATCTACAAAGCATCTTTAAGGACAATATGCTTTGCACAATTTGTCCACTTTGTACTTCTGAACCTATTTGGCACTCACCACTAGAACCGTAACCTTCTCTTCATCACTCTCATCCTCATCATCTGTATCCTCACTTTTGATCTGGTCAATCGTACATACCGTTGAAAATCTTCTTGTTTCTTACATTTGAAAAATCTCACTTTTAAGCCAGGACACAATACAGACACTGCTATGTGTTTAGTACTACCACATCTGCAACATTGCTGCCTTTCACTTTGCCCACTACTTTACTGTTACCACCTTTCTCCTTCCTCTATGTGGTATTTTGCAATACAAAATTTCTAAATCACCCAATTCATTCTGTTGGACTTGGCCTTCCCCAAACTTTTTGTCTTCACCCTCCTGTTTTCTGAACCCGTTTTGTTGACCTTTAGGACTCTGTGCACTTTACCACTGCTACCAGTGCTAAAGTGCTTGTGCTCTCTCCTTTACTGATGGTAGGATTGGCTTACACCCAATTGCCATATTGTATTTACTTGTAAGTCCTTAGTAAGTTGGTACTACATGCACCAGGGCCTGTAAATTAAATGCTACTAGTGGGTCTGCAGCACTTATTGTTCCACCCACTTAAGTAGCCCATTAAATATGTCTCAGTACTGCCATTGCAGCGTGTGTCCAGTTTTAAACTGCCATGTCGACCTGCCAAAACAACCATTTTGCCAGGCCAAACATTCATTTTTGATACATTTAAGTCACCCCTGGCTAAGCCCTGAACAGCCCAGAGGACAGGGTGCAGTGTATTTAAAAAGTAGGAAATGTACTTTTAAGTTTTACATGTACGGGTAATGAAGAAATCCTAAGTTCGTTTTTAACTACTGCAGGGCCTACCTCTCCCATAGAATAACATTGGAGTTACCTTATTACATTTAATAAGCTGCAACTTCCAATTGGGAGTAGGTGGACATGTTGAGTTTGGTGTCTAAAGAATTGTAAATAAAAGCCCTCTTTAATGGTAAAATCAGATTTTTTGTGACAATGCTGAAAATGACACTTTTAGAAAGTTGCCATTTTCTTGTCCCAACCATTTGGTGCCTGTAGCCTGATCCTGGGTCACATGACTAGGTGTAGCTGATAATTGGTCTTTTGATTATTGCTCCCAGACAGTGAGATAAAGGGAAGCTAGGTTTTGGCAGGATGTACCACTCTGAGTTAGCGAGGGGGAGGAGCTGTCACGTACCACACTTGCACATCACAAAGGCTCTGCCTGAGCACTCTCATAAAGTGTCTGACAACGGTCCTTTGTGACCCCAAATAAGCTGGGGCCAGGACAGGGAGGAAGGCAAACCCTGACACCTAGGGGGGAGGGGGGATTAAAACCTCTAGAAGTTTTCTCTTCTTCACCAGGTATAAATGTTGGACCTTTAGATCCAACTCCTCATTACTTTTCTGGGCCTGTGGAAGACTCTGTCAGGAAGAAGAGCTGCTGTGCTGCTGAAAGGACCGCCACTCTGTTTGACTGCTGCACTGCTGTACCTACCTGCTGCCCTTCTGCCCTCTTGCCTGGGTGACAAGGGCTGGACCTGCAACTTGCACCCAGGACCTCCAGAGCGACCCTAAGGGCTAGTCTCTTGTAACCAGCACCTGGAATCTTCTTCTGTAAGTCCTACCCTGCCAAGTGGTGCCAGCTGAGTCCTGGACCCTTGGAAGTGGGCCTAAAGGTGCTCTGCTAGCCCATCTGTGGACCTAGCAGAACCGACGCATCTCCTCTGCTGCACAGCACAACCCTATGCAGAGCCTCTGTTGGGAGGACTTTGCCATGGCAAGGACTTCACATTTCAGCCCCAGCCCACAGCCTCATTGGAGTTGCCACTGCGCAATGCATCCTCAATGCAGGCCCTTGCAAAGCAAGCCCCTCGTTAATGGCAGCCTTGAAGACGACGCAAGACTTCGCATTGCAAGCCCGCCGGTGTGTGACGCATCCTTGACGCAGGACATAGCATTGTAAGTTACCTCTTTGGTGGCCTCCTCGACGGCGATTCAGGGCCTCACATTGCACCCTTGCAGCTCCCCGGAACCGATGCTGCGCAACACATTTCCAACTTAGACCTCGCATCGCCTTGGCAGCACGATGCATCCTCGATGCGGGACCACGCAACGCTCCGCAACCAGGATTTAAGGTAGACTTGTTCAGGTGACCTAAGTGGGTCCCTGTATGCTGGGCACGCTCCATCACACTCAGCCTGAACTTGTGACTTTGTCCTGGTCCGGCACGACCGTATAACCACAGTTTGTGCTTTGTGCTTTTTGGCGCTATTTTCACTTAAATTTTTTAAATTGCATATCTCTGGTTCTACTGTTTTGAATTTGGCTTTCTGGTCTTGTTTATTGAAATTTACCCAATTTTTCTAATGTGGTGTGGGATCCTTCTTATGTGGTGTTTTCTCATATCACTGTTTGAAGTGTTGCACAAATACTTTACACATTGCCTCTGAGTCAAGCCTGACTGCTCTGTGCCAAGCTATCTGAGGGTTGAACACAGGTTAATTTAGGGTTTGCTTGTGACTTCACCATGACAAGGGTTGTGGTTGCTGCATGATTAGGGTTTCACCACCCTCAACCAGTAACCCAATTTCTTACAATATTCCATTGTCCAATGTTGAGTTCTTTAATGTATTCGGAAGTATTCTCCATGCAACAAGGACTCTTTACAGCTTTATCTAAGGAAGGATCCTTTAATCCTAGCACCTTCTCATGAATTCTTATTTTGCTTGTCCAATTAATTAATTGGTCATAATTTCATCATGGAGATGCTTGAATCTGCATGTTGCTGCTAAAGTGTAAAGAACTGCTACACACTGTTCAATGGACTTGTCTGATAATTGCATGCAGGAAATAAATCTGTGCCTTTTAACCACAGTACTTATATTTGTTTGCCATAAAAGCTTTAAATTCTCCTCTAAAGCTTTTGTGGCAGTTTCATCCTCATTATCTAATTCATCATCCATATCAGATGCATTAGCATTTTCTCTAACATGCCCTTTAGGGACAGGCAAATCTACTCCCAAGTTGTGCTTCAGGAAAGATGATTTTCTTTTTACCACAAATATATCACTGCTTCTGAGTAAGGTGTGAGAGATTCCATCCAATCCTCGCACACCATTGCTGGTATCCTACAACTTTTTTAAAGCATAGAAGGAACTGTCACTATTTGCATAAAGATGGTAGATAATAGGCAAACGAATATTTGTATTTGGCTAAAGAAGCTAAAATAACAAAAGTAGACAACATCATCCTGATGAAGCCTAGAATCTAAAATAATAAAATTGGTCACCGTTTTCAAGAGTGATTGTTTAAACAATCCTTTTAAGATGGCAATGAGGATGTGATGAAGCATTCAAGGTGCTTTCCACATAGGTGCGCTCAGTTCACTATATAGCATAAATTGAAAGATTGGAGCAGCAAAAACTATTGCTCCATTATTATTACTAAAATGTATGTTAATCTGCATGCCAATATGTTAATCTTTGTGTTAATGTTTGGCAGTGTTCACATATTAAGAAGTCACATTTAATATATTCTTAATATAATCATTAGTTTATGGTGTATTCAGAATAATTAAAACGGATTTCAAAGATGGGCCTAACTGTGAGCAGTCCTTAGTTATCCAAAGTAATTTCTACTATAAAATGTAATGTTGATTTTAATGTGATTTCATGTTTTTCTTTCCATTGAAGGTGTCTGACAATCTGTGTTGTTAGGAGAGTAGCTCATTGTTTGCTTTAGAAATGTTAGCTTGGAAACCAATTGGATACTTGGTAGGATTTACTCTGTGTGTTGGAGTAGGAAAGATCCTTTTGTACCAGGTGGACCGAACTGTTCATATCCTCAATGCTGTGCAGCTTTGTGTGCCTTTGTTTGGTGATGAGAATGAGGGGAGTTTACTTGCTTCCAGAAGACGGTGCAAACTGATTGGTCCCATCTGTAGGCGGTTGGTGGGAAAAAGTTCCAGAAGGATTCTATGTGAATTAAGTGTGTGTCGATGTAATTTAAGTGTGTGTAAGAATAGTTAGCAGATCCTGTCCTGAGTTTCCTGAGGGAAGACCTTTCCCAATACTGCTGGTTTCCCCTATACATGGGTCTTGAGCTTGTCTCTTGAACATTTGGCCTTCTTCCTTTGAACCTAAATTTGGTTCATTGGAGGAGGTCACCTTCTTCTTACAATTTCCACTTGCCATTCTAGGATGCTTTATTTAGTTTAGGGAAGTTTCTTCATGTAACCAATACTACCTTTATTCTGCATCTTATACCATGTAATGATTTACATTGCCATCTGCATAATATATAACCTGATTTAACTAATGTTTTGATATATATGCTTATCTGATAAATTGATTTCATGAATGACTAAAGGTTATAACCTTGACCAATCTTCTAATAAACCTTCATGTCTTGGATAACTTCCTCTCTGTTGTTCTCGTGAAGCCAAATAGGTTTCACTGTAAATTCATGTGTTGTGCTGATGTAAGCTTCCACCACTCAATTTTAGTCGATATCTAAAAGGCCATATGACCAGTGATGCAACTTGTTTGATGATTACACCAGAGCCAACAATTATAGAAAGGTGCGCCAGATCAAGAGCAATGATCACATTACTCCATTACTGCGGATGGAAGTCAGTAAAAGTCCTCTTTTTATAGCACTAGTTATTTGTGGTCTTTCTTTAGTATTCACTGATGCTTTAGTGAATGTAGTGCTCTTTCTATTTCAATTGTTGGTTGAGGTTGATGCGTGGATTTAAGGGAATTGAACAAAATCATCTTAGTAGATATGTTTCCCTTATCCCGCACAGGTGAACTTCTATCAGTAACAAAAGGTATGAACTGAATTTTCACAATAGACCTGACTTTGACGTACCACCAGTTTGAGGGTACCATTCAGTCTGGCATCGGCCGTTGCAATTTTCCAGTGCCTCATGTAGAACTTGTTTCAAGGAAGGAAAAGAGTCATTTTTTTCAGGATGACATTTTAATAATGGAAAAAAACAGGGTGAAACATGACAAGGAGTTAAGAGTGGTATTAAAGATTCTGCAGGATTATTGACCGCTATGGTGACTAAATGCAAGTTTGCAAGGAACCAAGTGATGTATTTTGGACATCAAATTAGTTCCAAAGGCATTACCCCCAAAACAGAATTGGTTAAAGCAATAAAACAGGCTCCCACCCCACAGAATAAAGATGAAGTGCAATCCTTGTTAGGACTTGTGGAATTCTATTCCAAATTTGTATACAGTTTTTCAGGGAGAATTTACGACATCAGACAGTTGCTAAAAATGGGCAGTAAATTTGTATGGACTAGTGAATGTCAAAAGGTATTTGAAAGTATGAAGGAGGACATATGTACAGAACCGGCTTAACAGTGGTTTGGTCCTTACTACAGAAGTTTCGGTACAACAGATGCGATTGGTAAGGGTCTTGGGCAGTTCTGTCTCAGTAAGAGGTGTGGCGCAGCAGCCAGGGCGGCTGACTCTGGAAAACGGGGCTCACGGTTCGATCGCCGGCGGCAGGTTAGCCCAGCACCATGTGACTCTGGGCAATAGCTTGTTTAATCTTCCCGACGGCCCTCAGTGCATTGAGACCCTTAGGGGTGATTAGTTTGCGCTTTACAAATACCGGGTTATTATTATTATTAACTAAACGAAGATGAAACAGAATGCGCTGTTGCTTTTGCATCCCAAGCTTTAACTCAATGGAGGAGAAATACGCATTTATAGAAAAAGAGACTTTAGGTTGCGTATGGGGTCTAAAACATTTCTGGCAGTTCCTTTGGGAAACTAAAGTTGTTGTTAGAAGCATCCATAAACCCCTGACTAAGGTTCTCACTTCACAGGGGCTCAATAATGTTTCAACAAGGTTCTCATTGCACCTGATAGAATACGAGTATGAAGTCCGTTATGACCCGGGAGCCTGCAACAAAATTGCTTTTATAAGGAGGTTACCATTGCTCATAAGAGAAGACATAAGAATGAGTGAGATGAGAGTTTAGTGGCATTGGTATTTTTGGAGGAGTTACAGAGCATTGATACAGAAGTATGGTTAACAGCACAAGAACAAGATTACACGCTAGCTAAAGTCATGATGTACGTCAAGGAGGGTTAGCCAGACAAAAAACATTTGGAAAGAAATTTGGCTGCATTTTGGGAAGTGAAGAACAAATTGACTGTGGAGGACGGATTCTTTTTGCGGGGTGGTAAACTGATTCCGCCGGCAGATCTATGTGAAAAGATTATTTATCTATGCCGTGAAGGTCACCAAGGCATTATAAAAACCAAAAGTAGAGTTAAAAATCCTATTGGTGGCCGGGAGTAGATAGGAAATTGAAAAAATAGTAGGGGGCGCATAAAATGCATAAACTCAGACACGTCAATGACCACATTTAAATCACCTCTACATCCCACTGAAGTTCCACAAATGCCTTGGGAAAGGATAGGGGTGGAAATCTTCGGGCCAGTACAGATGAGTATGGTATAGACAGGCTAATCCTGGTGGCTGTAGACCATTTTTCAAAATGGCCAGAATTCAAAAAGAAATTTTCTACAGAGAGGGTCTGCCCAAGGTAGTGGTTAGTGACTACGAGGGACAATTAGTTTCTGATGACTTTAAAGAATTCATGAAAAAAACTGAAGTAGAGCACAAAATAATGACATTTTACCATCCTGAAGGGAATGACAATGTTGAACGGTTTCATAGAATTATAAAAGGGATTACTGAATTGCCATACAGCTACAACATGAATGGGGGAAAAGAAATAATCGAAACAGTAGGGGCTTACAGAATGGCTCGGTGTGAATCGACGGAGCATAGCCCTTTTGAATTGATGAGAGGTGAAACATCCTGCACTAAAGACAACATTGGTTGGTTAGCCAAGACTAAAACAAATAATTGGTCAACCACTGAAATAAGAGACCAGATGAAAATTAACAAAGTGAAGTATAAATATAGACATGATTCATTGCATGAAGTAAAGAAAGTCAACCTTAAAGTACGGGATTTTGTAAAGGTGAAGAAAGGAAAACTAGTTAGAAAAGGAGAGATTAGATTTTCAAAACCTTTGCGGGTTGAAAACGTAATTTGCAACTCAGTGCTGCTGAGTGATGGAAAGATTTGGCATGCAAAAAGGTTGTCATTATTTAAAGGAGACAACATTAATGCTGTAACTAAAGTGAGAATATATGATTGGGTAGATGATGTATCCCCCAGTATCAGAAGTCCTCGCCAGTTGTACAATGTCCCACAAAGGAGCCTGATGGAGGAAAAGGTTGGGAGGAGTGGGAATGTGACCAGAAAAGGAGAGAGTTTCACAGCAGAACACAGTGTTCTCAGGTCGGTCAGAGCTGTCGTGAGACCAAGACGCCGTGATGACCTTGTAGCAGCTATCACTAGCATGTACTGTACATTGTGGCAACCAGCTTAAGATGCTTTAGTAATCCTTGTATGCTTCGTGTCGATTCATTACATCGTTATTTGTCAAGTTTATTTATCATTTCTATATAACCTCTTGTTAAACATGTCTTTACTGTATTTCAAATGCGGTGGTATCAACGCTTCACCATGTTATATTTTAACTTATGTTCCACTTGATTAATTGGTAATGTTATAGCTTATTTGAATTTTTTAAGGGAGGAGATGTGTTGTATTTACTAAGCATGCATTTCTTGGAGAATGCTGGCACGGCATGGAATGTGAGAGTGAGCTCTAGAGTGTAATGAGCTCAGTGGGTGTGGATTGCTTCAGAGACGTCCGCGGAGACGGTCGGAGGTGTAGGATGAGCTGATGCCAGGGGTTTGGGCTACAAGAATAAAGCCTCAAAATGACATTGGCGTGGTGTATTCATTGGACTCGACACAGTCAGCGTTAAAACGTTCATTCTCTAACTTGAACGCTTCTTTCACTCTACTGGAAGCTGAAAGAATACAGGGGCATATTAGCAAGACCCATGTTAAAATTATCGCCGTTTTAGCGGCAGGAAACTGCTGCTAAAACGGCGATAATGGACTTGCTAATATGCGTTATGGAATTCAATAGAAGCCCAGGTTAGATGTCCTGCACATCTAACCTGGGCTTCTATTGGAATTCTATAACGCATATTAGCAAGCCCATTATCGCCGTTTTAGCGGCAGTTTCCTGCCGCTAAAACGGCGATAATTTTAACGTGGGTCTTGCTAATATGCCCCACAGTTAGCAAAGAAGTCCGAGTGGGCTTCAAGAATGGGGTTTTTGTGAATGTGTGAACTTTGAACAATACATTTCTGACTGGAAACAGCACAACAGTCAGTCGCTTGCATGTTAACCTGCTGCAACTGTGAACGAGGCTCTGCGTTTTTTAAGAAGGTAACTTTGTGTAACTGGGCACTGGGATAGAGAGTGGAAGTTACTGAGTTAGAGAAAGATTCAGGCCAACAGCAGAAAGGTACATGGGATGTGCAAGGGCTTGAATGAGATTGTCAGGTGCAAAATGTCTCTGAGCCGTTTCAATAGAAAGCATTGGGAGTTGGTAGGGCCTGGAGTAGCAGCAAAATACAGTTTAAGTGTAGTGAGAACTTAGCCAAGAAGGAAAGATGGTGAAGAGAGCCAAATATAATTACTTGCATTGTAAATCAGAGTGTAACCTGCAAGGTACGTGGAGGGGCCCCCTCTGGACTCGATCAGGACCACGGCCTATGGTACGCCACTGGTGTAAATACAGTCTTGTGTATGTATGACAATGGGCTTGAGCCCACATTACGGCTGTGATAAGCATTGTCGGGCCCAGGTTTAGAGCATGTTGGTAGTTTCTGAGCACTGGGGATAGTCAACACCCAAACATGGAAGCCCACGAGAAGGACAAAGGAAGAAGATTTAAGGATATGTGATGAGATGAAATCCGTGCATTCAGAGCCAAATGTAATCATGGTTCTGGGAGAGCGGTACTCTAAACAAAGTGATAGTGCAGGTTGGAGAAGGTTTGTCCTGAGCTAAGAGAATCGCTGCATGGAAAAGAAGAAGAAACACAAAGAAAGAACTGGCAAGTTAGTTTCACTAATAGCAGCGAGACCGCGGCCATGGTGGGAGGCACCATCAACTCTCAAAGGGGGATATTCTCAAGAACGTGTGATAATTATCGCAAAATTAGCTTAACGCAACTTTGCACATCGCAGTCCATCGTGGGAAAATAACGCCTTGTTAACGTTGTATTCTCAACTCGGCGGCTCCATGCGATAGTCGCACGATAACGCGCCAAATGACTGCGTTAAAATCAATGCAACGCAGAAAAAATGCGAAACACGAACGCGAAAAAAGTTGCGATGCCCCAAATCACGATACAAATACAGCGATAACCAGCGACAGGCTTGCAATTCCCACGCGTCATGCGGGAAAATGCACTATAAAAGCAGAAAAAAAAAAAAAGACAAAAGAAAATAAACTGCGTAGCACCATGGATGCACCCGGACTGAGTGCATAGGACAGGGCGAACCCCACAAGCCCCACAGACGACCAGCAAGGAACCTCGGGGTCGGGGAAGGGCAAGGAGAAGAGGAAGATGGTGTTCAGTCTGCAGGAAAACAGGATCATCGTCACGGAGGTGATAGAACACTACCAACAACTACCTCCACTGTGTCATTGGCAACACAAACGGAAATATGGCAGTCGATCGTGAACAACGTGAATGCAGTCGGAGGGTTGAGGAGGTCAATGGAGGAGGTCAAGAGGCGATGGCATGATGTGAATAGCCAAACCAAGCAGAAACTCGCTGCCAACCGGAAGGCAGCAACGGCGACTGGAGGTGGGAGTCCTGCGCCACAGGAGGAGCTGGATGAGCTGGAGGAAATGGTGGCCACAGTCATCAGTGTGGAGACGGTGCAAGGAGTTGGGGGTCCGGACACAGCTCGATATGACCTGACCCAACAGCAAAAGGGTGAGTAACGACCAGGGACTGGGGGGACGGGGGGAGATGGCACAATGGCACACATGCACAATTATGTGTAGCACACTGCACACCCACGATTGTGGAACATGTCCCTGATACCCTTGGCACACTGCAGCACACATAGAAACACCAAGTAGGCCCCTGTACACTATGTGCACAAAGGGGCCCCCCTCCCTATCACCAATCTCACAACCTACCCATGCACATGTGCTGAATCCAGCAAAGCAGCGGCTCTGTGAGCCACACTGACAATGCAAGTGACACTGCATGACCAATAGCATGGCTGCAGTCAAAATACATGACATGGTGCACGACACTGAGGTGGCCCGTTGTGGATCACATCCTCAAAGGAGCAGGTCACACTCTGACACATCCACGTGCACATACAACCCCTGACGTCAACAACACATCTGCAGACAAACAATGCACAAGAGTACAAAAACCGTCCAAGAGCACAAATGACCCAAGTCGCCAACATCTCAGCACCTTAAAAGCACACAAGTCAAAGGCACCCTGCCTCAAAGGGATAAGGGGCCGCTAAATCAGAGCTGCAGGGGTGACTCTCCCACAATGCAGCACACACATAGCAATCACAGCACATCAACATTGACAACAATGTGGTACAAAGTGCAACACTTTCACTACAGAACAGAGGACACAACTGGTGCTGCTTGTGCGTAGAAACTGGCCAATCACATCTGGCATAGCAGGAAACTGTGAGATGATCATGTACGAGTACAACCTCACATCCGTCATGTAGTCGAAATGTCCACTGTCTCCCATCAAATAGCCAGCTCATCCAAAACAGTCACAATGTACATTGTCATGTAGTCTGTATGTAAACATGTACAATGCGTCAACATACATGGGATACACTGTTAACCTGCAACTCCCCTTTACATTGCAGAGGGACAATCAATACCTCCTGCAGAGCAGACCAGACATCTCTTCAGTGATGATGAGGAGGACCCCCTGGCCATCAGCTCCGACACCCTCCAACGGCTCGTGGACAGCCTCCGCACCCCACCACCAGGAGCAGGGCAGCCCAGCTGCATCGAGGTGACCCCACCCCTGCACAGCCCACACAGCAGGAAGCACCCACCACCACGGCAGGCTCCCTGCACCTCACGGAAAGACCCATGGCATTCCAACGCTGTGTGTCAGACTGCCAGAGGGGGCTGGCTGAACAGGTGCGGTTGGGCTTCGACCTCATGGCAGCCAAACTTGATGCCATACGTGGGTGTATGAGTCCCATCAGGGACCACTTGCAGTCCCTAACGGACACCCACAGTCCGTTCCATGCTCTACAACATTCCTTGGCTGACCTCGCTGGAGCCATTACTCGGATACAAGAACTGTCTAGTCAGACAGGCTCCAACGATGACAGCACAGAGTTGGCACAGATGCGGAGGACAATGGAGAACATGGAGCGGATGCAGACTGGAAGGATGGCTGCCATGGCTGTACCCCAGTGAGATGTAGCTGGGATCTTCCATGCCCTGCAGAACCTCATCTTGCCATTGCTGCCACAGAGCCTGTCCCAGGTGACTGCTGCAGGAACTTCGACACACACATCTCCGCCCCCTGATGTGTCACTGGCACACAGTGATGCAGCCATACCACCTCCGCCACCTGATGTGTCAGTGGCACACAGTGATGCAGCCATACCATCTCCACCACCTGATGTGTCAGTGGCACACAGTGATGCAGCCATTCCACTTCCGCCACCTGATGTGTCAGTGGCACACAGTGATGCAGCCATACCACCTCCGCCACCTGATGTGTCAGTGGCACACAGTGATGCAGCCATACCACCTCCGCCACCTGATGTGTCAGTGGCACACAGTGATGCAGCCATACCACCTCCGCCACCTGATGTGTCAGTGGCACACAGTAATGCAGCCATACCACCTCCGCCCCCTGATGTGTCAGTGGCACACAGTGATGCAGCCATAACACCACCACACACACCTGACACAGAAGACATATCAGAGGACTAAGATGTGGATGGCAATGACTCTGGGTGAGAGAGGAGGTTGTAGCATTCATCCCCGCCATATGGCCTGTTCCTGCTTGGTTCAGCCCTCTGCATCATGCCCGGGAACAACACCTTCCACTGTCCCCCGAAACACTCTGCGACATTCACCTGGACCCCGACATGGACTGCCATATTTGCTCTGGTTACCAATGACACAGCAATCAGGCTGCGGACTGAACTCTTCCTCTTCCGATTAAATTGTCATTCCCCAAAGGACTCTGGTTGGCCCTCCACTGGGCAACCATGTAATGTGGGCTTTGCATGGCCATGTACTGCTCCAGCTCCGACACTCCACAGAATGTGAATAAAACATTCCAAATCACACAGATGTGTCATGTCTAGGTTCAATCAAGTATATAAGTATGGATAAATGTAGGGACATTGATTGCACAAAAAGGTACACCCTGGGAAATGACATCAATGCGCATGTTTGACCCTGACCCACATGGCCAATTAGATGACTGGGAAGGTGTGAACTAGCTGTGGCCTCATTGCTCATGAACAACAATCTTGCAACCCCCAACGTAGCCCCACGTCCATGTATTAAATGGGGCTGTGTGTAAAAATGTCTAATTCGGTAGCAGGCCTAAAGTAGTGTCCCCCATCACATGTGACAACAGAACATCTCTTCGCATACCTATTCACACTCAACTGTGTGGACACAGCCTGTTTTGATGGATCACATTGATCCACATGGCAAGAAGTTGGACACCATACTCACATTGCTGAAGACACGTAAGAGCACAGGACTACCAGCAACTATCCCAACCACAATGTCTGGCTCACAGAGGTGGAGCTGGCAATAGGGACTCACCCCTAAGTGAAATGCGTCAGTCAGTCCCTCCCTGTGTACGGACAATGCACATTGAGGCACACGATTTGTCATTCTCATCAACACTCATCACAGTTGAACACTAGTGAAGTGGCGTAGACTTTATTAGCATGTGCGTGTCAGTACGGGCAAGACAAGGGCCACAACATGCAGACCAATGCTTCAGACACTAACAGGCAGCATGGGAAAATGTAGAGGTGCAAGAAATGGGGAGGCAAAAATGAACACCAATCATTACGGATGGCAACGGTCTCGGCCCACCTTGCCTTGCTGGACGAGTCATGTGATGTTTGGCGTATGCTCATTGCCCCGTGTCAGGGGACATGACTCACAGCCTATGGGATCTGCATAGTGCTGTACCACCGGACTGCGCAGACTGTCTGCTCTGCTGACAGTGAGCAGGTGAAAGGGTCCAACAAGGTCACATGTAGTACTACATTGCCATGTGTGTACTCTTCCTCCAGCAGTATGTCAGATTTAGGAACCTTACCAAGCGACGCTGTGCAGCTCTACCCATGGGACTGCCTCACCTTGCACAGGTGTGTGTCAACACGCGTAGGTGCATACACATGCAATTCTGAGTCCAGGCGAATGTAGCCATGTCCACTGTTGTGGTGGGATATGTGACCATTTTTCCAAGATGCAACAAGGTGTTGGGACCTGTGCTCTGGGTTACAAGCAGTTGTGGCTGCAGGAACGTAGTCACTCGTCCATGAATGCGAGCGCAGCTTCCTGGGCAATCAGTTCCAAGAGTACGTAGTTGTCGACTTCAACGAACACGAGGGCGAGCCAATCCATTAACAGGTCCGGACAGATGTGCTCCGTCCACGCCGTTTCACCAATCCGCAACACAGACCAATAGGGGAGCGCTTCGATGTGGTCACTGCACACGAGGACTTGTGCAATCTCCCATGCCCAACTGCCAGCACATACGCCAAATATCAAGGCATCCCATGAACGGGTATCACAGTTACACTCCTGGTCGTGGGCCAACAGGGGGCGCACACACAAGTCATAATCCATTTCAGCTACCGTTGTGTTGGATAGGCAGACATCCATGGGCCACTCGAATATGCATGATTGACAGTGGAACCAGGGCTGGATGCAGGTGACGTATGCAAGACGGAAGCTCAGACTGTAACTGATGCGCAACACTGCCAGTGGCAGTGCCCCCAACAAATGCAGCATACGTGCACAGTACAGTTCCACGTGACAGGGGTTGTGCATGTGCCCGGGATGTTCTGCCATTGCGTTGGTGGCTCTCGTAGAACCGGCACTCTTCTGACCTGCGGCAGTTATGTGGATGATATGCCACAGCTTGGAGCAATGAGTTGTATGTGTGTGCAACGTTTGGACGTATGGGTTGTTGTGTACGTAAGTGTCAAGGGCATTCCATGCAAGAGTACCTCGAGCAAGGACTTCTGTGTGTGGGGTGTGGATACGTTGGTCTATCATTAGCACTGTGCGTAGTGTGGGAGTCGTCATCATCTGCTATGGTATCTCTCTCAGGGGGTGCCTGCCGCATGCAATACCAAGGTCGGAGGTGCAGATGTCCTTCCGCCTTATGTATTGAGACAAAGGAGCTTTCATCCCTAATTTTAGTCTGACTACTGCTTGCATTCTGGAAATGTGATGTGGCTTTCGGCTGCAATTGAGGCTAGGCCTTAGGCTTATGGTGCACCAATAGCGATACACACACAACAGTTGGCATGCATGAGCCAAGAGCCCGAGCGGCCTTGCGCTCCTTGTACAATCCCTTCGTGCGCGGCCGCCCTCCGGGTGCATGCAACATTGCAACATTGTCGATTGCGGGCCGTGTGGCGCAGACAGTTGGTTTCCTGTCCAGCCCAGAAATGAACCACGCCCAGAGCCCAGGGATAATTATTCACACCCCTACGCTGGCCTGGCGTACGCCGACCCAGCCCACTCGGCGTACGTATAAAGGGGGGGACGACGACGCTACGTGTCCCAGTTCTTCCCCACTGCCGGAGGTGACATGGCTGCGTACGCCTGGCATATCACGAGACTCAATCAGAAAGGGTCCATGACTTGCGTTGCACAGAGTTGGTGGCACTGGAAACACTGCGGCCGGCACGGGCCTACCGCCACTGGACGGTGACTTTCGGTGCACTGAGGTAGGGGCACCTTAGGTGCTGAGCGGGTGTGCAGCCTGCGATGATGCGCCGTCCTGGCGGTCCGGTCTGGTAATGGTTTGTGTGAGCCCTGCTGGACCGCAGTGTAGGCCTGAGCCAGCGGGCAGCGCGGGCCTACCGCCACGTGGCGTTGCCTCGCGGTTCACAGGGTTAGTGGCACCTATAGGGCTGAGCGGGTGTGCAGCCTGCGATGTTGCCGTGTGCACTGATATGATCTCTGCCTTTGCGAAATCAAGACCCAGAATCACGTGTGTGACCTGGTGGACCGCGGGCTGGGGCTGCATGATGTGGAGGCTGCCAAGGTCGCGGGCCCCGGGCTTGGAGCTTCCACCGGCACGTGGTGGGCCCTCTTGGAGACAAGCTGGTGGCGGAAGGTGAGTAGTGAGGCTGGGCGGCGGGAGGGGCTTGGGTGTAGCAGACTGTGTGCGCAGGGGCGGCCAAGCGATGGTGGCGTGTGCAATGATATGGACTCTGCCATTCATAGATCTGGACTCTGTTTCAGATAAGGGACCTGGTGGACTGCAGTGTATACCGGCACGTGGTTGGAGACACACCGGTGGCAGCAGGTGAGCAGTGAGGCCTGTGTCCGCAGTGTCGGCACTCTCTCTCCCTCTCCCTCTCTTCCTTTCACTGTCTCTCTCTCTTCCTCTGTTACTATCTCTCTCCTTCTCCCTCTCTTCCTTTCACTGTCTCTCTCTCTTCCTCTGTTACTCTCTCTCCTTCTCCTTCTCTTCCTTTCACTGTCTCTCTCTCTCTTCCTCTGTTTCTCTCTCTCTCCTTCTCCTCTCTCCCCCTTTCTCTCTCTTTCTCTCTCTCCCTCTCTTTCACTCTCTCTCTCTCTCTCCCTTTCTTTCTCTCTCTCTTTCTCTCTCTCTCTGTCCTTTGATGAGCGAATGACACACCTTCTTATCTTGAATTTTGGGTTGCAGGCTGTGTCTTACAGATTGTTCAGTGAAGACCCGCCATGACTCTTCCTAATAGTTGTTTTGAGTTAAATTTGAATAAAATAATTTGTTTGGAAATTCAAAGATGAATGAATGATTCTCCTTTTTCTGACCACACATGAATGTTAATTGTTGTACTTGTGCGACATCAGGCGAATTGTTTTGTTCATGATTTTGTAAGGTTGTTGTAAGATATCTTTGTCCGGGGTAGGGCCCCGGGTGGGGGGGTTCTGGCGGGGTGGCGGTGGGTTTTGTGGCCCTCTTGGGGCTCCGAGCTGCATGATCAGTAGCTCCATGGCATCTGTTGTTCTTCAGGTGTGGCTCTGGTCTGGGCTCTCTTTTGTGGTGCAGGTTGTCGTCCGACTTAACACCAGGTAAGAGCAGGTGTTAAATCCCTGCTGCTAACGCGCCTTATCGCCTGTTTTGGGATCTTATCGCTGATCTAGCTGGTCGCAGGGAATATTGCGAAGTGTTGTTTTCGCGACTTTTTGCACGGGAACGCCTACTCTGCATCTCATTAGCGTTAGTTGCCGGTGTCATCCGTGGCGATGTTTTTTGCGGCTGCTATCGCAGGAAAACTGGCGATATCGGCTGTTAGCACCAGCTTGTGAATGGTGCGATATATCTATCGCCACTTTGGCTGCGATAAAGTGCCGCTAACTCGGCGATAAGTCCTTGAGAATATGCCCCAAAGTGTTTTAACAGTCTACGTTCAGTCCAGTGTATTGTTTACCTCTGTGGACTGATCTGTGACTGCTGGGGCTTTGCATGCCAAACTGATGGAAGCAGCTATCACCTCCTGGGCACAACTGTGATAGATATTGTTGACTTTCAGACAGGAAGAGTTGGCACATAGGGTCATAGGGTTATGTGATCCAACAGTAAAGATCACGACATAATTTGGGACATGGGAATATAACAACCGGCCTGACAGGTATTATTCCAGAATAAATTAAGAATTTGAGGAATAGTATAATACATAGCTAAACTAGGTGGCAACATCTGAACAGAATAGTTGAATCACAGATAATAAAAATGGGAGAACTATGAAATATAACATTTACAGGTTATAATTGTGTTACATAGTGTGTTTTCTATTTGTGAAGGGCTGTCCCAATCTATCTAAGAAGTGCACAACTTGTCAGACTTTTTTAATTTTGACAGGGACTTCATCAAGACACTATGCAGTTCCTAGCTGTCGACATTCAAGAGCCCTGGTCAGTGTTAGGCATAGGTCTTCAACCATGGAGCAGATAGAGTGGAGGCTAAATGTAAAGATTTATTTTCGTCCAAGAGATTTTGTGAAAATGCCAATTTTCGCCCTTCATAACAGTTGAAAAGATTCCTGGATTTATTTTGCCCCATGAAGGTGCTTCCCTGAATAAGGAGTTAATTTTTCCGCTAATACAATCCAACCAACCCAAACACGTGTCATTGAGGGTATTTCAATTTTCTAGTAGTATCATAATTGAAGAATGGAAAATGCATTTTCTTTGTAAGTTTACATTTTGCTGAGATTTTTCACATGCAATGATATTGTGTCTGTGGGATCATTTTTCAGGTTTAAGCCAGAACATGCGCACAATAAATTCACAAATTCCATGTCCTGAAGGGAATACCTTTACAAACTACGCAAATCGGCAAAGATTCCGAAAGTGCATTGCGGAATCTGTCTACAGCCATATCCTCTACGAAAACATGGATGGATCTGTTAAACCCTTTATGGTGGAAAAGCAAAACACCTAAAATACTCACAGCACTCTCACGGACTAACAGCCACATGCTACTAGAAGCATTCCTATACATCTCGCTGGGGAGCATTACCGGACGCATTCTAATACATCTCTCATACTAGCAGTCTTACAATATTGACAGTACTTACACACCCATTAGTGTAGCTCTCACAAACTATAAGAATCATTCGCACATCTCTAACTAATAAATGGTCACTCACTACTGACAGAGCACATACACATCATAGAGTAGCAGTTTGACACTACAGGCAGCACTCAAATAATAGAGGTATCAAATTAAAAAGAACACTCTCTCACCCCTCACAAATTAGCAATCACACACTAGCAATAGCACGTTCACCCTCACCACACAGTAGCAGTATGACATCACTGAAAGCACTCTCAAACACAATCTAGAGTTTGTATGTTTGGATTTGTGGGTGGGTGAGTTGGTGAATACAAGAATGAGTCAATTGGCGAATGAATAGATGACTGGATGCATGAATGAGTAACTAAGGGGCTCATTATGATATCGGGCGGAAAGCCTCTGCCCGACACCGATTCGGAATCGGGACCGACTGACTTGTGGTTGGCTGTTCCGACCACCGGATTACGATGCGACCAAACACTGTTCGGTCTGAGTCCCATTCTACCCTATGGGAGATCGTGTTCCGTCCACCCCATGGTGCCTGCCACACTGTGCAGTATTTTACCGGGGAGCCCTTAGGTACCTCCTCGGTCTTCAACCGTAGGCAGTGGGGCCAAGGCAGGGCCCCCAAAGTCACTTTCCGACAGCCTTTCTTTGTCAGACAGTCCAATGTGGAAAGGCGGTTGGAAATCAACATCGTAATCCCGAGATCGGAAACGCTGTCCACAGGGGTGTACGATGCGGTTCCGACCGACACAGATACTCAGTGAGCCACTCCGAACTGATTCGGAATGACCGCGCGGTTTACAATCCGACCGCGAACATTGTAATCGGGCGGTCAGAATGTAAACCGACGGAGTCGGTCAGAAGGGCTCCTACGCGGTCGAGGAGATTCTGACTGTCGGGAGCAGGCTTTCTGCCCGACATCGTAATCGGCCCCTAAGGGTATGGATAATGAGTAGTTAAGTGCATGGATGGCCGATGGATGGATGAGTAACTGCATAGATTCTGTTAGAAGCAAGACCTATTGGTTTTGCCAGTGCTTGTTTGGACCTCTCCCTATCCTTTAAGGACTGGGATTGCAACAATGCCACTTTGAGAATGCAGAGATGGGGTTTGCAGCTCCTTGCGAGCCTCGATCTCTGCATTCACAGCTGATTACAAATATTCATAGAGGGAATCGTGCCTCATAAATATTTATGAGCCAGGGTTTCTGCACCCCTTTGAGGCCAGCACCTCCGCACTGTAGCAGATACATCTGTTTGGCGTAATGAAGAGAACTACTGGTCTGGCTGCATTGCTGGCGCTGTGCGCGCACAGTGAATGAGATACGAGCTGGCCAAAGATGCACTTGGGCCTACATTTCTAAGTTAAGAAGCAAACTGCAAGATCAGACGAAACAAACGATACAAACTGATGAAAATCACAGTAAAAGTGCGGTGCTTCAAATGGAATGAAAAAGCAAACAAACTACATGAGGTCAGAAGAGGTCAAATGAAATCATTGCTTCTAATCTTTAATCAGAGGAGGTGATTTACCTTGCATTCGGTCGTGCATCTCCGTGCCTCAGGCACCTGGAGGGGGGGGGGGCAGGACTCTAAGCCTGAAAAGCCCACGCCTGGACCCTGGAGCTTTCCAACCATCCAAGAATCAGTGAGCAATGCAGAATTTACCTTGTCTGCCGTCTGAAAACAGACAGCTTTACACATCAAGACCTGCAGGTTTCACTGCTAAGGAGAGCAGTGCACATTTTTAAAGATGCTGCCTATAGTCTCTCGTGGCTGTGGGCGAATCAACTCTTTAAACCTGACATCACCTTACCGGGTGATTAGCCGCGCTCTACAAATCCACATAAAATATCACAACATCTCAGATGTTCAGTCTCTTCATGATGGCTCAAGGCTTTGCCATGGGGCTCTAGTCATGGTCTGGATTACGGGAAACATCCATTACAATGCAGCTAATACAACTAAGGGCATATTCTCAAGGACCTATCGCCGAGTTAGCAGCACTTTATCGCAGCCAAAGTGGCGATAGATTTATCGCACCATTCACAAGCTGGTGCTAACAGCCGATATCGCCAATTTTCCTGCGATAGCAGCCGCAAAAAACATCGCCACGGATGACACCGGCAACGAACGCTAATGAGATGCAGAGTAGGCGTTCCTGTGCAAAAAGCCGCGACAACACCACTTCGCAATATTCTCTACGACCAGCCAGATCGGCAATAAGATCCCAAAACAGGCAATAAGGCGCGTTAGCAGCAGGGATTTAACACCTGCTCTTACCTGGTGTTAAGTCGGACGACAACCTGCACCACAAAAGGGAGCCCAGACCAGAGCCACACCTGAAGAACAACAGATGCCATGGAGCTACTGATCATGCAGCTCGGAGCCCCAAGAGGGCCACAACACCCACCGCCACCCCCTCCAGGACCCCCCCGGGGCCCTACCACGGACAAAGATATTTAACATCAACTCTACAAAATCATGAACAAAACAATTCGCCTGATGTCGCAAAAGTACAACAATTAACATTCATGTGTGGTCAGAAAAAGGAGAATCATCCATTCATCTTTGAATTTCCAAACAAATCATTTTATTCAAATTCAACTCAAAACAACTATTCGTAAGAGCCATGGCGGGTCTTCTCTGGACAATCTGTAAGACACAGCCTGCAAGACAAAATTCAAGATAAGAAGGTGTGTCATGCGCTCATCAAAGGACAGAGAGAGAGAGAAAGAGAGAGAGAAAGAAAGGGAGAGAGAGAGAGAGTGAAAGAGAGGGAGAGAGAGAAAGAGAGAGCAAGGGGGAGAGAGGGAGAAGGAGAGAGAGAGAGAAACAGAGGAAGAGAGAGAGACAGTGAAAGGAAGAGAGGGAGAAGGAGAGAGAGAGAAACAGAGGAAGAGAGAGAGAGAGACAGTGAAAGGAAGAGAGGGAGAAGGAGAGAGAGAGAAACAGAGGAAGAGAGAGAGAGACAGTGAAAGGAAGAGAGGGAGAGGGAGAGAGAGTGCCAACACTGCAAACCCAGGCCTCACTGCTCACCTGCTGCCACCGGTGTGTCTCCAATCACGTGCCGGTATACACTGCAGTCCACCAGGTCCCCTATCTGAAACAGAGTCCAGATTTATGAATGGCAGAGTTCATATCAGTGCACACGCCATCATCGCTTGGCCGCCCCTGCGCACACAGGCTGCTGCACCCCAGCCCCTCCCGCTGCCCAGCGGTGTTTGCCCGCCCCTGCGCACCAAGGCCTCACTGCTCACCTTCCGCCACCAGCGTGTCCCAAGAGGGCCCACCACGTGCCGGTGCAAGCTCCAAGCCCGGGGCCCGCGACCTTGGCAGCCTCCACATCATGCAGCCCCGGCCCGCGGCCCACCAGGTCACACACGTGATTCTGGGTCTTGATTTCGCAATGGCAGAGATCATATCAGTGCACACGGCATCATCGCTGGCTGCACACCCGCTCAGCTCTATAGGTGCCACTAACTCTGTGAACCGCGAGGCAACGCCACGTGGTGGTAGGCCCGCGCTGCCCGCTGGCTCAGGCCTACACTGCGGTCCAGCAGGGATCACACAAACCATTACCAGTCCGGACCGCCAGGACGGCGCATCATCGCAGGCTGCACACCCGCTCAGCACCTAAGGTGCCCCTACCTTAGTGCACCAAAAGTCACCGTCCCGTGGTGGTAGGCCCGTGCAGGCCGCAGTGTTTCCGGTGCCACCAACTCTGTGCAACGCAAGTCATGGACCCTTTCTGATTGAGACCCGTGATATGCCAGGCGGACGCAGCCATGTCACCTCCGGCAGTGGGGAAGAACTGGGACACGTAGCGTCGTCGTCACCCCCTTTATACGTATGCCGAGTGGGCTGGGTCGGCGTACGCCAGGCCAGCGTAGGGGTGTGAATAATTATCCCTGTGCTCTGGGCGTGGTTCATTTCTGGGCTGGACAGGAAACCAACCTATGCGTGTGTCTCTGTTGCAGTGTCTGCGCCACACGGCCCGCAATCGACAATGTTGCAATGTTGCATGCACCCGGAGGGCGGCCGCGCACGAAGGGATTGTACAAGGAGCGCAAGGCCGCTTGGGCTCTTGGCTCATGCATGCCAACTGTTGTGTGTGTATCGCTATTGGTGCACCATAAGCCTAAGGCCTAGCCTCAATTGCAGCGCGAAAGCCACATCACATTTTAAGAATGCAAGCAGTAGTGAGACTAACATTAGGGATGAAAGCTCCTTTGTCTCAATACATAAGGCGGAAGGACATCTGCACCTCCGACCTTGGTCTTGCATGCGGCAGGCACCCCCTGAGAGAGATACCATAGCAGATAATGACGACTCCCACACTACGCACAGCGCTAATGATAGACCAACGTATCCACACCCCACACACAGAAGTCCTTGCTCGAGGTACTCTTGCGTGGAATGCCCTTGACACAACAACCCATATGTCCAAACGTTGCACACACATACGACTCATTGCTCCGAGCTGTGGCATATCATCCACATAACTGCCGCAGGTCAGAAGAGTGCCGGTTCTACGAGGGCCACCAACGCAATGGCAGAACATCCCGGGCGCATGCACAACGCCTGTCACGTGGAACTGTACAGTGACCGAATGCTGCCTGTTAGTGTCTGATGCATTGGTCTGCATGTTGTGGCCCTTGTCTTGCCCGTACTGACACGCACATGGCAATAAAGTCTACGCAACTTCACTAGTGTTCAACTGTGATGAGTGTTGATTAGAATGACAAATCGTGTGCCTCAATGAGCATTGTCCGTACACAGGGAGGGACTGACTGACGCATTTCACTTAGGGGTGAGTCCCTATTGCCAGCTCCACCTCTGTGAGCCAGACATAGTGGTTGGGATAGTTGCTGATAGACCTGTGCTCTTACGTGTCTTCAGCAATGTGAGTATGGTGTCCATATTCTTGCCATGTGGATCAATGTGATCCATCACTACAGGCTGTGTCCACCCAGTTCAGTGTGAGTAGGTATGCGAAGAGATGTTCTGTTGTCAAATGTGATGGGGGACACTACTTTAGGCCTGCCAACGACTTTGACATTTCATACCCAGCCCTATTTCTAACATTGTGTGGGGCAAAGTTGAGGAATTGCACGATTGTTGTTTCAGAGCAATGAGGCCACAGATAGTGCACACATTCCCAGTCATCTCACTTCCTATGTGTGTCACGGTCAAACATGCGCATTGCTTTCATTTCCCAGGGTGTACCTATTTGGGCAATCAATGTCCTTACATTCATCCACACTTTCATACTTGATCGATTATGGACATGACACATCTGTGTGAATTTGAATGATTTATTCACATTCGGTGGAGTGTCGGAGCTGGAGCAGTACATGGCCATGCAAACCCCACATTACAATGTAGACCAGTGGAGGGCCAGCCAGAGTCATTTAGGGATTGACAAGTACATCGGAAGAGGAAGAGTACAGTCCACACTCTGATTGCTGTGTCATTGGTAAGCAAACAAAATATGGCAGTCCATGTCGAGGTCCAAGGTGAGTGTCGCAGAGTGTTTCGGGGGACAGTGGGAGGTGTTGTTACAGGGCATGATGCAGAGGGCAGAACCAAGCTGAAACAGGGCATATGGCGGAGAAGAATACTACTGGCTCCTTCTTACTACAAAGGTGGAATCACCCGCATCTTCGTCCTCTATGTCATCTGTCTGACATGTGGGTGCTGATGTTTGGTCTGCAGCACTGTGTGCCACTGACACATCAGGGTCCGGAGATGTGTGTGTAGAAGTACCAGCAGCATTCATCAGCAACTGCCTTAGTGGCAGCAATGCGATGATGAGGATCTGCAGGGCATGGAAGATCCCAACAACTTTTCGCTGGTGTGCATCGGTGGCAGCCATTCTTTCCGCATGCATCCGCTCCATGTTCTCCATTATCCTCAGCATCTGTGCCAACTCTCGGCTGACATCGCTGAGGCCACTCCGACTAGACAGTTGTTCTCCTCTCAGAGTCATGACTCCAGCGATGTCGGGCATGGATTGTTGGACATCATGGAGCGAACTGTGGGTGGCCGTTAGGGAGTGTAAGTGGTCCCTGATGGGACTTAGACACCCACGTATGGCATCTAGTTTGGCTGCCATGAGGTCGAACCCCACCCGCACCTATTCAGCCACCTCCTTCTGGCAGTCTAACACATGGCCTTGGAATGCGATGTGTTCTTCGGTGAGGTGCTGGGAGGCAGGCGTGGTGGTGGGTGCTTCCTGCTGCGTGGTCTGTGCAGGGGGTGGGGTCTCCTCGATGCAGCCTGGCTGCCCTGCTCCTGGAGGTGGGTTGCCGTAGCTGTCCATGAGCTGTTGTAGGGCGTTGGTGTCGAAGGTGTGGAGGTCCTCTTCACCATCACTGATGAGTTGTCTGGTCTGCTCTGCAGGAGGTGTTGATTGTCCCTCTGCAATGTGAAGGGGAGATGCATTTTGTCATTGTGTTGACATGTATGTTGACGCATTGTTCAAGTTTACATACAGACTGCACGGCAATGTACATTGTGACTGTTTGGGAGGAGCTGGCTATTTAATGCGGTACAGTGGACATTTGAACTACATCACGGATGTGAGGTTGTACACGTACATCATCATCTCACAGTTTCCTGCTATGCCAGATGTGATTGTCCAGTTTCTACGCACAAGAGGAACCTGTTGTGTCCTCTGTTCTGTAGTGAGAGTGTTGCACTTTGTTCCACATTGTCGTCAATGATGATGTGCTGTGAGATGGGAGGCTGAGGCGGTTAAATACTTGGGGGTGTGGATCAGCCGGGTCACACAGGAGGTATGGACATTAAATTACGGGCGGGCGGTTACGTGGCTGGGAGAGAAGGCTAAACTGTGGTCTGGGATGCCCCTGTCGCTGGCCGGGAAGATTGCGCTGATTAAAATGGTTATCTTGCCTAAGTTTTTATACTTATTTATGAACGTGCCGGTTCCACTCACCCAACACTTCTTTCACACCCTTAAA
Organism: Calotriton arnoldi; assembly: GCA_963921515.1. Taxonomy (NCBI): domain Eukaryota; kingdom Metazoa; phylum Chordata; class Amphibia; order Caudata; family Salamandridae; genus Calotriton; species Calotriton arnoldi. The sequence goes on from CAWUFW010002785.1 coordinate 1,847,812, forward strand.
TCGCATATTATTTCCCTAGTGTGGGCGGGCGGGCAGGCAGGCCAGAGCATCATGGGAACTGTTGACACTCCCGCTGAGGCAGGGTGGTTTGGGCGCCCCGGACATGCATCTTTATGCCCTGTGCGCTCAGGCCCACTTCTTGCACTATTGGGTCCACCCGACGCCTTTTCTGCCTCATATAGCTGTTGAGGCCGATGCCGTCGCCCCTGTTCCCTTACAGGTGGCAATTTACCAAAAGTCGAGCCGCCCTCGCGAAGACATAGACACTGCCGGGACACTACGTTGGGCATGGACTGAGCTGCGTAAAAGAGCAGGTGTTCCGGTGTTGTATGCCCCCTCCACTCCCCTAGCGCGGAATCCACTGCTGCCCTGCCTACAGGACGGTGTCAGCAAACAGCTTATACAGCGGATGAAACTCCAGTCTTTTGCTGATCTATATCCGGGAGACACGTTCAGGCCTCCCCCGGTGGCGGAGGAGGGACGGAAAGTGCCCTTTGCTGAGACCTTTCTCTATCATAGGCTACGTGCGGATTGCCGTGCACTTTGGGAGGGGTTTCCGGAGGCTCCCCCGCCTCTGCCCACGTTGGAGAATTTGTTGAAGTCCCCATCCCCTCGCAAACTCATTACACGACTGTACACACAAATGCAAAACACTGCTCCAGTGGTGACACCTAAATCCTTATAGAATTGGAATAGCGAGCTCCCCACTCCGTTGACTGAGGCCCAATGGGAGTTCTGTTGTGGGCAGCTTACGGAGCTTTCTCCCAACTACAGGCTCCGTTTAATCCATTTCAAGTACTTACACAGATTTTATAGGACTCCTGTAAGTTTGCACCGCATGGGAATTAGGGACGATGAGAGCTGTTGGCGCTGTAGATGTACGCCTGCCACGTTTCTGCACATAGCCTGGGACTGCCCTGGTGTGGCCGGGTTCTGGGCACAAGTTTTCGCAGCTGTTGATCAGATGCTTGACACGACGACCGACCCGTCTCCCCACATCGGTCTATTGGGCTTTGTTAAAGAAACGCCGCCCAAGCTGCGTGGGCTGCATGCACTCCTTCTGCTATTCGCTAAACGACAGGTGGCTGTTCTGTGGGGTAGGCGGAGGGTACCCACACTTAAGGGATGGATTACTGATCTTACATACGGTCATACGCAGCTGGGTACATTTTGGGAACTCCTACCCCCCACTTCTCGACCTAGGGATATCTGGGATCCTTTCTTGACCTGGGTTCGGGGGTGGCGGGAGACTGAGGGAGAGGGGTCTGCGGGCGCAACTTAGACGGGGGCATAGATGAGATGTAATGGGATTCCCCTCCTGATTTTGAAACTGTCCCCCCTCTCTGATACTCTGGGTCATGTCGAGCTGTCACTTTTAGTCGAAGATATTTTTAACCCTCTATGGGGTGCTGGAAAATGTGAGGTTGATTGGTTGGTGCACTCCTGCTGTTTTATTTTAAATGATTGGATATCTGATGACTCTGTATTTTGATGTAATGTATCGGCGTGGGAGGCAATTATCACGGTGGATGTTATTTGAATCAAATAAGTCTGTGACTCTTTGCAATCCTGTATGGTGTTATAGTATGCTGGCCTGTTGGGTTGTATTACGACCCTCTGTTTCCTTTCTCTTCTTTTGAAAATGTCAATAAATAAAATAAAAAAAATAAAAATGATGATGTGCTGTTATTGCTATGTGTGTGTGCTGCATTGTGGGAGAGTCGCCCCTGCAGCTGTGATTTTGCTGCCCCTTATCCCTTTGAGGCGGTGTGCCTTTGACTTCTGTGCTTCTACAGTGCTGGGATGTTGCAGACTTGGCTAATTTTGGCTCTAGTTCGGATTTTGGACTCTTGGGCATGGTTTATCCGCAGATGTGTTGTTGGCGTCAGGGGTTGTTTGTGCACGTGGATATGTCAGAGTGTGACCTGCTCCTTTTACGGATGTGTTCCACACTCAGCCACCTCAGTGTCGTGGCGTGCACCATGTCATGATAATTGGACTGCAGCCATGCTGTTCGCCATGCAGTGTCACTTGCATTGTCAGTGTGGCTCACAGTCACGGCTTTGCTGGTTTTGACACGTGTGCATGGGTTGGTTGTGAGATTGGTGCTGTGTGGGGAGGGACCCCTTTGTGCCCATAGTGGACGGGGGCCTACTTACTGTTTATATGTGTGCTGCAGTGTGCCAAGGGGATCAGGGACATGATCCAGAGTCATTGTGGGTGTGCAGTGTGCTCTACTTAATTGTGCATGTGTGCCATTGTGCCCATCTCCCCGCGTCCCCCAGGTCTATGTTCGGTACTCACCCTGGTACTGTTGTGTCAGCTCATGTCGAGCAGTGTCCGGACCCCCAACTCCTGCCACCGTCTCCCCACTGATGACTGTGGCCACCATTTCCTCCATCTCGTCCAGCTCCTGGTGTTCCGCTGGACTGCCAACTCCAGTCTGCATTGCTGCCTGATGGTTGTCAGCGAGTTTCTTCTTGGTTTTGCACTTCGCATCATTCCAGCACCTCTTGACCTCTCCAATTGTCCTCCTCCTTACTCCGACTGCATTCACCTTGTCCAGGATGGACTGCCATATTGCATTTTTGCTTGCCAATGACATGTTGGAGGTGACGAACAGTTGTTGGTGGTGTTCTATCACCTCCGTGATGATGATCCTGTTTTCCTGCGGACTGAACCTCGTCTTCCACATCTTCTTCTCCTTGCCCTTCCGTGACCCCGAGGTCCCAGGCTGGTCCTCCTGGGGGCTTGTGGGGTTCTGGTCGTCCTCTGTACTTGCTCCGGCTTCCTCCATGGTGCTACGCAGTTTTAGTTATTTTGTTTGTGTTTTTCGGTGCTTTTATAGTGCATTTTCCCGCATGACGCGTGGGAATTGCAGGCCTGTTGCTGGTTATCGCTGATTTTTTTTATCGCGGTTGGCCACATTGCAACTTTTTTCGCGTTCGTGTTTCGCGTTTTTTTCCGTCGTCGCGTTAATTTTAACGTGGTCATTTGGCGCGTTATCATGCGACTATCGCATGGTGCCGCCGGGTTGAGAATACAACGTTAACACAGTGTTATTTTCCCGCGATGGACTGCGATGTGCAAAGTTGCGTTAAGCTAATTTTGCGATAATTATCACATGTTCTTGAGAATATCCCCCTAAATGTGCTATTACAAAGCATGCTATTACAACGCATGCTATTACATCAAGAATTAAGGTCAGCATTTAGGTAAGTACTATGAAATAATTTATTGTAGTATTGTATGTAATATTATTATTGGTATTGTTTCCAAATCGATTAATTTAATATTTTTCAAGGCTGTAATTATTATTCTCTGACAGGGGATGCAGGGGAATTACGGGTTTTGGGTGGGGGAGTGTATTAATACTTGGGTATTAATTATAAGACCTGGGTATTAATGGTATTACATTTAATATACATTTTTAGTAATTTAATGATAATAAAAAATGATACTTATGAGGGTGTGACACCCTTTCTCTGGAATGGGAGGCAAGGGAAATAGGGGTTTTGGGTGGGGGAGTGTATTAATACCCGGGTATTAATTTGAATACCTGTATATTAATGATTATTACATGTAATAATATTTTTTAGCAATTTAATATTAGTTAAAAAAATATTTATGAGGGTGTGACACCTTTTATCTAGCACTGGATGTAAGGGAATTGAGGGTTTTGAGTGTATTAATACCCAAGTATTAATGCGAATACCTGGATATTAAGTATTATTAAAGGTAATATTAATTTTTAGCAATTTAATATTAATTAAAAATGATATGTATGAGGGTGTGATACCTTTTATCTGGCACAGGATGTAAGGGAATGGGGTTTTTTGGGTGGGGGAGTGTATTAATACTTAGGTATTAATTATAAGACCTGGGTATTAATGGATATTACAGCTAATATTTATTTTTAGTAATTCAATAATAATAAAAAACGATACTTATGAGGGTGCAACACCCTTTCTCTAGAACGGGATGCAAGGAAAATAGGGGTTTTGGGTGGGGGAGTGTATTAATACCTGGGTATTCATTTTAATACCTGGATATTAATGATTATGAAATGTATTAATAATTTTTAGCAATTTAATATTAATTAAAAAAAATATTTATGAGGGTGTAACACCTTTTATCTGGCACAGGATGTAAGGGAATTGGGAGTTTTGGGTGGGGGAGTGTATTAATATCTAGGTACTATGTTTAATTCCTTGATATTAATGCATATTAAATTACTTGTTAATTTTCAGTAATTTAATAATAATTAAAGATAATACTTATGTGGGTGTGACACCCTTTCTCTGGCACGGGATTCAAGCAGGGCCGGACTGGCTACCGGGCGTTTTGCTGTGCTGCACAGCTGGGGGCTGATTTCGCTGCGGTGGGGGCTGATTTCGTTGATGGGGACCTGCGTGTGCTTTTAAATAAACATTTCCAAACGAATGTTTTTAAGCGCACGCAGGTCTCCATTAACGAAATCAGCCCCCACCTCGGCAGCACAGCAAAACGCCCGGTAGCCAGTCCGGCCCTGGATGCAAGAGAATTAGAGGTTTTGGGTGGGCGGTTGTATTAATATTCAGGTATAAATTTTAATACCTGGGTATTAGTGACTATTAAATATAATATTAATTTAAAGTATTTTTATATTAATTAAACATAATACTGACACCCTTTCCCTGGCACGGGAAACAAGGTAAATAGGGGTTTTGTTTGGGGGAGTGTATTATACCCGAATATTTATTTTAATACTTGTTTAGTATTTTAATTTTATAATATTAATAATTTTAAAATATCTGTAATATTTAAAATAAAAAAATATGAGTGTTTAACATTTACAATCTGGTATGGAATGATACAGAAATAGATTTTTTATGCAGAGGTGTGTAGTATTTTTAAAACATTATTGATTAATAATAGTTGATATATAACAAATTAATAAAACATTTAAACAAAGGTAAAAATAGTTATAAGTGCACTTTTATAATTTTATAAAAAAACAGTAAATTAGATAATAATAAAAATACATTTATTTCTAAATTTTAAATGACATGAATAAATAGGACACATAAAAGTTTTTAATATAAAGATTTATTTATTTTAAAAAATATATATCAGTAAATTAGAATTTTTTATCAAATTAATATAAACAAGTTTTTTAAAGGAGTACATTAAAAAATGTTATACATATTTTTGGGGATTTTTCCCATGTTTTTCCATTGAAGTGCATGGGTGAAATTGTCCTTTCTTTCTTTTTACTTTTACAGATGACGCACGCGTTGTGCGTTTGTTTCTTCAGTCGTTGGAGTGTCGCGATCAAGATCGGAAGCAATGAAGAGCTGCGGTCAGATAAGACACATTTTATTTATTAAATAGAGATTGTGGGTGGCATACCTTACTGTAAGGAGAGAGGAGGGAGGTAGTTAGATAGATTTTAGTATTTTGAAGTATGTTTTGAATGTTTTAACAACATTTTCATTCCTATACAGGTAGCGGTTGTAGGCCCATGTCGGGTTAATTGTTTTTTTATTTACATTTTTGGTTTAAAAAAAGAAAGTGTGTGGAAAGAATATTTAACATTTCCATTTAAACCATTGTGTAAAGGAAGCAATATTTCTTTTTAACTTTTTGGTGCATCATGTTTTTAAAAAAAAAAGAATAGCACGTTCATTGATGTTCGAGCATATGGAAGCTTGGAGTACACAGAAGGCATGTATGTTTTGGACAATATGGAATTTTTTCAAATGGATTTTAACTTAATGCAGGATTTTTTCTGGATGTTAAAGTTTGTTTTTTGGATTTTGTCACACATTTGACAGAAAATGGATGAGGAGAGGATTGCAACAATGCATTTCTTGTTGCATTTTTTGCCAAAATTATTTCATTTTTCGGGATTTGTTTTGGGATGCGTTTTTTTTTAGTTTACACAGTATATTTTGCAGCAGTGTGTTTGCTGTAAAATAAATGCCATCTGTGTCTCTTTTTTTTTTTTTATAGACTTTTTATTTAACAGAACTTAGGTCGACTTTACAAGATACAATAATTAAGGCAGAAATCAATATCACATGCCATCATGATTACAGAGTACATAGGTAAATCGCAGAAGTTAACAATGTCTACGGGAGAGCTGGGTTTTCTGGCTCCAGGACAGTGGGGGGAACACAGATTTCTCCTCTATATTTGTTCCATTTATTCCAGATGGAAGACCACTTTCTGGGGCATCCCCGGGAGACATACACCGTCTTCTCACGGAACATGCACCAGTCCATGTCTGCCCTCCAAGACACCACCTTGGGCGGCACTCCCGCCCCCCACAGTTGTGCAATATTCAATTTAGCCACCATTAAACCAAGTGTGACCCATATCTTGTCTTTGCTACGGAGATCGGTGGGTTCCCATACGTTCAGTAAACATCGCTTGGCCTCCGGCCTCAAGGCCATCCCCAACACCCTGCTCATGCATTCATGTATTTTCAACCAGTAGAATTGGATGTACTCACATTCCCATATTATATGCATAAAGGAGCCCAGCTGTCCACACCCCCGTCTGCAGTTGCCGTCCTCTACTTTCCCCATTTTGACTAGGGTCGGTCCAGTGACATATATTCTATGGAGGATTTTCAGCTGAACAAGACGGAACCGGGATGAGATCGCCACCTCTCTAGGGGATGCGACTGCCTCCTGCCATTCTTCGTCATCTATGTCTAGCCCATCCCTCTCCCAGTGCTGCCTAAGTTTCATCAGAGGGTTTGGAGAGTTATTGATCAGCTTTTTATAGCTCAGGGATATCACTTTGTCAGGCATGTTTCCATCCAACAAGCTGTCCTCTAGTGGCGAAGCGTCTAGCAAGGTGGTGCCTCTGGGTATATTTGACAGTAATGCGTGTCTGACTTGCAAGTAGCGGAAATGCTCTGAATTAGCAAGCTCATGGCTCTGTTGTAAAGCGGCAAAGGTGACCACCTCTCCCTTGTCCCATAGGTCCCCTATTTTTGAGATCCCAATAAGGTCCCATTTGTCAAACCCCTTCGTGTTGCCTAGTGTGCCCAGCTTCTCCATTTCCCACAGTGGGGTGGCTTGTGTGAGCTTTTTATCCCACCCCAGGCTTTTGATGGCCGTGTGCCAGACCCATACGGAGTGCTTGTTTGGACCCAACAATCCCAAAGCAACAACAGCGGACCTCCTATGCCGCACCTCGTGCCAGTTCCTATGTGTATAATCGCTGTGCAAACAACCCCTACGTCAGCCGTTGAGTGACGCCACTGTGTTCAAGATCAGAAAGTACTACAACAAACGGGGATGCGCAGCTTAAGCAGTCCAAATAGACCAGTGTAGGTAGAAAAATAACTCTTTATTCGAAACTTCTTTTAAAATTCATTGAGTAAAACATTCCAGACAACGCGTTTCATTCCCATATAGGGAACTTCCTCAGGGCAAACAATATGTCACGTATAGCAGTACACTACGAAATGGGTATCAGCAAATAGTTGTCAGAAATAGTTGTTCTAGAATCGATGGCTTTTCACAAGGAGCAGTATACTCCTGTGTGCTCCAGACAATATGTCACGTGTAACAGTACACTACAAAATGGGTATCAGCAAATAATTGTCAGAAATAGTTGTTCTGAAATCGATGGCTTTTCACAAAGGACAGTATACTCCTGTGTACTCCTGCGGCACAATCTGTGTCTGTCAGGAAAACCTTCCACCAAAAATCTTGGAAGAGGGGGTCCAAATATGGTGAAAAAGACCCCGTAGAACTAGTTAATGACTAGATATTTATCTGTTACGATCACCAAGGACCCTCCAAGGATGTATGGTGTCCTGAATCCGTATAGTGAAAGTCATGTGTCTTCACAAGAACAACGGTTAATTTAGAAAGTATGTTGGGAGTACCTCTATAATTTCCTCATTTCACCAAGAGGTATCCAAGAAAACAGTCGTCATAAGGTATAGTGTATTGCACCGTGACCCAATATATGAAGTCACTCCAAGTCTTAAAACGATTCTGTTCTTCTTCCTCGTATCTTGGTTGGACCCGTCAGGGAATATTTCTGTGGTCTGGAGTAGAGAGCTCGGTGATATGTCCCTCCTGGGAGTAGCCATTTGTCAAGCCTATACGCAGGGTCATCGTCATGTCGATACGAGCAGTGGTTAATCGCTGCCAGATGCGCGGCCCATTAGTACTTCTTGATGTCGGGCAGTCCAATTCCCCCATCATATCAGCCCAGGGTCAGTTTCTGAAATGCTATTCGGGGTCTCCCTTCCCACAGTAAATCTCGCTGTATACTTTCTATCTCACCAAAGTATCTAGCTGGGACCATATCTGGGGTGTTTTGTAGTGCGTAGAGAAACCGCGGCAGTGCCATCATTTTAAACAATGCCGCTCTCCCCAATAGCGAGAGCGGGAGCGCCTTCCATGTATCTACGTCTCTCTTAAGCCTTTGCAGTGGGGGGCGTAGATTTCGCTCATATCTAAGTATGGGGTCTGCCGTGATAAAGATACCGAGATAGCGGAAGCCCTCCCCCGCTGTTTGTATGGGGCAATCACGGGGCAAGGACGGGGGCTCCCCCCTCAGGACATATAACAAGGACTTGCTCCAATTTATCCTATATCCAGAGTACCTTCCAAAAATGGTAAAGATGTTAAGGACCGCAAGGAGAGAGGGCCTTCGGGAGGCCAGGTATAGTAGAATATCGTCCGCATATAGGGATATGCGATCCTCCCAATCAGCCGCCCATTTGAGGCCCCTAATGGAGTGGCTCCAGCGGATCCAGGCCGCGAGCGGCTCCAAGGAGAGGGCGAAGAGAAGGGGGGACAGTGGACAGCCCTGTCTGGTCCCCTGGCCAAGCTCAAATACCCCAGATTTCTTGTTGTTGACAACGACCTGCGCCAAGGGCTCGGTGTACAGTAGCTTGATCCAACCTATGAATGTGGGCCGAACCCCAGTTTGTTTAACACAGCAAATAAATAAGGCCACTCAATCGTGTCAAAAGCCATGGCTGCGTCTAGCGAGACCACCACCGCAGCCTCCTGTATTGTGTCTATTCTACCCAGCACCCCCTGGAGGCGGCGTAGATTTAAAGCCGTGTTTCGATGAGGCATGAAGCCGGATTGGTCCGGGTGTATTAATTTACAGATTACTTGGATAAGTCGATTTGCTAATACTTTGGCCAAGATCTTGGGCTCCGAGTTGAGCAAAGAGATGGGTCTATAGGAGGAGCATTTGCTCTTGGGCTTACCCTCCTTGTGGATCGTTACTAGTGTGGCCACTCTTTGATCACGCGGCAGCAGTCCCCTCTCCATACTTTCTTCAAACATTGCCCGCAAGTGCGGGGCAACAGCGTCTGGCTTTAGTTTGTATAGCTCTATTGGCAGGCCGTTTGGGCCCATTGCCTTGCCGGGTCGAAGGTCTCTGATCGCCTGTGCTAGTTTGTCATTCGTAAGGGCGCTCTCCAGCGTATCCCTCTCCTCGGTCGACAAGGTTGGCGTCTGGATATCTTTGAGTAGCTTCGCGGAGTCTTCCACGGAGTGAGTGGAATTAGAGCAATAGATCTCGCCAAAATAGGTAGCGAATTCCCTGGCTATAGCCTGCGGGTCAGTCACCGTTTGCCCTCCATCGGCCTCCAGTTCCGGGACCAGTCGGCTCGCTAAGTCCTTTTTGTCCAGCCAGGCGAGAGGTTTCCCAGCTTTATCCCCCAGGTAGTATATTCTACCCGCTTTGTCCCTTCCCATTGCCTTGGCCAGATCAGTCGCAATACTTTTATATTCGTCTCTCTTAAGTCGCAGGGTGTGGAGGGTCTCCTCCGTGATCTCCTCCCCGTTCATCCCCTCAAGGCGGAGAATCTCACTCTCCACCTGCTCAAGAATTTTATGTTTTTCCTTCTGCGTGCCTGCTATCAAGGAGAGCGCCTGACCCCTGATCACTGTCTTAAATGCCTCCCATATTGTTTGGGGGAGTGGACTGAGCCCACATTTTCAAGAAAGTAGTTATCAATTGCTAGCAGAAGGGAGTCCCTAACCACCGGGTTACGAAGGTACTAAGGGTTGAATGGTGCAATTCTTCCCGCTTGTTTCCCGTCCAGGACTACTTGGGCCCAGACCGGTGAGTGGTCCGATATCCCCCTTGCCATATGTCTCGTGTCACGTACCTCGGCGACCTGGGCCGCCGGGACCAGCAGATAGTCAATGCGGGAGAGGCTGTTATGGGCTCCCGAATAGAAAGTATGCTGGATGGTGTCTGGGTGATATGTTCGCCACACGTCCACCATGCCCATTGCGTCTAAGAAATCTGGGAGCCACCTCTTCGAGGCACCAACGTCAGGTGGGGGGTGTCTATCTAGAAGTCCCGATACTACAGAGTTGAAGTCTCTCCCAACCACCAGTCGCCTCTCCGGTAGTGTTAGTAACAGGGAACCCAAATCCCTGAATGTACTGTCCTGGAGTCCCGGGGGGACATAGATCATCACCAAGTTAAGAGTAGAGCCCTCCCACCGCCCGGAGTTTGCTGCATATCTGCCCAAGTCATCCACCCATGTGCAGTGTATAGAGTACGGGAAGGAGTTTTTTAGCATGATACCCGCCCCCCTGGAGCCGGTGGTAAATCCGGAGTGTGCCACGAGTCTATAGCGCCCTGCAGGAGTTGCCCACGAGGTGGGACTCCTGAAGAAGCACTACCTCTGGAGAGTATTGTTTACTAGGTTGCAGGACTATGCAGCGCTTCAGTTTGTCCCCCATCCCGTTGACATTCCAACTCAACAATTTAAAGTGTCTCACTGGGTGCATACCTGTCATGACAACCTTTACTTGCGTTTTTATCAGCCTGTAAGAAGTATAGCTTAGTTGACGTAACAAAAAACAACAATGATTCAACTTTACCCACCCAACTGCCCCCCACCCTGCTCCTCTGCACTCTGGGCTTTGAACTGTCCATCCAACAAACTTGCAGAGTGACTGTCGCCCAGAACGTTACTAACTGTAGTTAACTTGGGGGCGGTGTGTCTGCTACCTCGTGAACCCTCCCTATTTCTGGAAATGGTGAGCCCCAGAGTCGGTTCCCCCCGGCTACAGTTGAGTTAAGCGTATCTATATAAATCTGCTAGTCGGTTGCGTGTCCATCCAAGTTGCCCAAAGAGCCCCCATCCCTCGCTAACAGCAGGGGCAATGTCCCACCAAGTGTGCTACGATACATCTTACGGTTTGGTAGTCCAAGCAGTCCTGGGTCAATACAGAATCAGGCATCCATGGGCCGCCCGTCACTCTCCTCCTCCGTGACTCTCCAGCCAGTCTGCGACATCCTCGGGCCGGTCAAAGAACCAGGCTTTACCTTCCGCCTCCACCCGGAGGCGGGCTGGGAACAACATGGTGTACTTGATGCCCTTATCGCGCAGTTTCTTTACTGCAAAAGAAATGATCTCCGCTGTTTCTGGACAGCTAGAGTAACGTCTGGGAAAAACGAGATCACCGAGTTCTCATATCGAAGAGGTGGGGCAATCCTAGCGTTTTGTAGGATGACATCCCGGTCTCTGAAATTCATAATTCTTGCCAGGATCGGCCGAGGTGGCGCTCCCGGCTTTGGCTTTCCCCCCGGGGACCCTATGCGCCCTGTCAATAACAAAGAATTTGGACAGTCCCTTTGGCTGGAGGTGGTTAAGTATGAGGTCTTCCACGAAGAGGTCAGTTGCCTGCCCCTCCGCCCTCTCCGGAACCCCAATGATGCTCACGTTGTTTCGGCGAGTGCGCGCCTCGTAGTCATCCAGCTTGTCCTCTGCCAGTTTACGAAAGGTCTGTAGGTCTCTTATTTCGCGTTGCAGCTGAGAGGTGTCGTCTACCAGGCTGGAGGTGGTGATTTCCATTTGTTTCACTTTCTCCCCGATTTTCGTTAAGTCTGCCCGAATAAAAGTCACCTCAGACGTGATCGCATCCATCCTTTGTTCCATGGATGTCCGAACACCCGTTATGGCGTCCATTACGTCTTGGAGCGTTAGTTCCACGGGGCTTTCTTCCATGTTCGTCTTGCCGGCGGCCGCGTGTTGGGGGTCCGGGAGCAACGCTTTAGAGAAAGCGTATTTGTCCAGCTTATTTTGTTGCACTTGCTATTGGCCTCTGGTACCCGACATCCTCACGGTAATGGTCTCGCCTCACAAGTCTCAGAAGGCAATGGGACCTGTATCGTGTGTTCCCAGAACCCACTAGTTCGCCGGTAGCGGGGACCGGTTCCCCAGGCAGCGTTGTCTGTAATTGCAGTATGGGCTGGGGCCCCGCACCATTGGGCTCCAATGCAAGGATCCGGGTGGCCCTGAGGCGATCCTGGAGCGTGAGGGAAGGGAGCTCCGCGCACCACCAGGCGCCCGCCAGTCCCCTGCGCTTTGCCCGAGTATGCAGAGGATATGTCTCCCCTCAGGCGCAAGCGATCATTCACACCTCAAACCCAGCAAGGGCCCCTCACCCCCAGATGTCAGCTGATTCCACTCCCAGTCGGTCTTCACCGTGCCTGTGGGGGGCCCCCGCTCCCCTCCCAGGCCCAGCGCTGCGTTGGTGAAAGCTGCAGAAGCGCGTGTAGCAATTATCTGGGCCAGCCGAGGGAGGGGGGAGCGCTGTTCACCTATGGGGAGGACACCTCCATCGGCATCCGTCCCCTGGCTGCAGAGACGATGGGACACGGTCCCGACACAGCTGGGTGCCCCTCGGGCCGACTGCACCAGCCCTGGTCCGTTCCGGCACTGATGTGTTGCACGGCTGTATCTCAGGGTCGCGCTGGGGGCAGGTTTATGCAGGCACCGGTCCCGCAATTTCATAAGTGGCTGGGCCCCACCCGGGCCAAGGGACGTCCGTAGACACAGGAGCAGATCCCCGCTCGCGCCTCAATGCTTCACGGGAGAGGTGCCGCCGCAGCCCGCGATCAGCACCCGTTCTCCCTCACTCACCCCCACTGCCACAGTCCTCCATCATCATCGATGTTAGGCGGCAGCAACGCGGCCGTGCCCACTCACCTCCGCGGCCGTCGAAGGGGCATCAACGCCACCCCAGTCTTGCAGCTAGCATTGTCCGGGTCTGCTTCTAGTGTGATATCCAGCTCTCACCACACCCAGCCTCAATCCAGGCCCAGATCCGGGCCTCGGACTCGCGTAGCGAGGCAACTCAATGGCACACGTCACCCCGCCCCACGCCGCACACCACAGCCCCCTGTTCAGGAAGCCGGGAGAGGCCGCAAATTCGTATAGTCCCTGCTCGGCTGACACTGGGTCCAGGCCGCCGATGTTTGGCTCCGCCGCTGCAGCGATTAACGCGCCAGGTAAGCCGCAGTCTGGGGGTCGGATAGGTATGACGGATGTTAGGAAGGGCTTCACTGTTGTCGGAGCTCCTCTAACTGGCGGCCATTTCGCTCCGTGGCTTAGCCACGCCCCCCCATCTGTGTCTCTTTTGATGGTTTTGCACGGGCTTTGGATTCGATAGTGGATTATGGATTTGAGACTTTGGATATTTGGTGAGCTGCAGATTCTTGCTGAACTTTGGAAATTTATAAAAGAACAAGAGTCGAAGAAGGAAGACAACTGAAGGTAGGAAACTCAACTTATTTTTGGGATTTGGAAAAATGTTTTGAACAATGCCAATTTAATTAAAACAAATTAAACTACATTAAACTGGCAAGTAAGATAGAATAGGTGTTAGTGATAGTTGGAAATAGTATGTGTGCAATATTGTCTAGGTAGTCTGAAGCCACATTCAGCTAAAACTATTGAATTTGTGCCAATAGTCTCTTGGACATTTCTTTTGGAAATTTGTGGGTTCAGCCTTCCAGTCAATGATTGCACTATTCTCATTTCTTAGAAACTTTGCTCCTTCTTCCAAATTTCCAAGAAATGATAAAAGTTTGGGTGAGGTTTTCCGATTGATTTATTAAAGGAGTTTTGCCATCCCTCTATGGCATTATTGGTCTTTGCTCCTCCTTCTAAGCAGGTCGGGTTACAGTTCCATCATTTCACAGGAAGCCTTGGCTTCCTCCTGTGACCCGACCTGCTTAGATGGCCAATCCATGTGTCCTCAAAGTAATTTAGTAGGGTGCCCAATTTGTCTTCATTTGTAGTAAAATAGTCAGATTCAGTAAGTGAGGTGTATGTAGTATTCATCAACACAGTCAGAATGAACAAAGCACAAGGCAGTTCGTTTTTTTAACTCAAATTGCAGTTTACTGTCTGATATGTAATCCTCAACTAAGGATGTTTTTTGAATTTTTCTCCAATACGCCTGTGAAAAGTGAAAAAATATCCTTGAATTTGGGTATCAGGATACATTTTAGTTATGGTGTTCATCATTGATAATTCAAAATCAATTATTACTTTTCTAGGACTTTTATTTTGTGTTTTAGATTATAGCATTAAAAATTCAGTGTAAGTTGACTTTTGCTTATCAGGAAGTAAACGGTACACTAAGGGAACTACAGTGTTATTAATGTAGGCTTGAATATTGTATATTTGGGTGAATGGATGGGGTGTGTATTTAAACGTCCCATCCATCATCAAAATATCACTAGTCTCCAATTTAACAAGGTTATGGGATGTGCTAAAGATTAGTATTCATTTCTGAGGGTTTTTGTTGTCATGCAAAAGAAAGGATTCATTGGTAACAGTGACAGTTAGTTAAGGAGGAATGTTAATATCAGAGTATGTTTGGGGTGTTACACGTTGGGGGTCACTTGCCTGATTTTTTCTCCGTATAATTTTGCGTAAGTTTGGGATTGTGGGCATACAACTTGCTACATTGTTATACCTGGGCACGCTCCGTCTTGTTGCTTGTCAAATGCCGTTAAAGTTTTAAAAGTCCACAACACTGTGATCTGGCCAGCACATCACACAGGAGCACTTACTGCGTCGTTAAGTCAACTTCTCACCAGGGTCCGATCTATGCCCCCCGAATGACTTAATTTCAACATACACATACACACCGGGGCCCGATCTTTGCCCCTGAACGACATATTTTCAACGTACCTGGCAACACAATTTCCTCAAGTAATGGGGATTCTGCTGCTTGTTAAGCACCAGGGGAACCCAAATCAGTGCTGTAAAATCACAACATCTGCCAAAATAACACCGATCAACACCAGCTGCGTGGAAGTAATTAACACCCCCAGCAAATTTGGTTCCTCAGTACGAACTGCTGCTTGTGTGCCACAGGGACTTCCATCCTGCGAACAACGACCCAGCATCTCATACTAACAAAGAGTGCTGGCATAGGGGTTATTTAAACATCAGAACAGCTGATATCTTGTGCCATGTCATCATGTAGCATGCCCTGGCTGTTAGGCTGTCTGGTAGAATAGGACACTGGTGGGGCTGGAAGGCATGCCATTGTTCTCTTCACTTCAAGTTCACAAGGATTGTTTATATTTTCTCTTTCAGTAGTTTGCTCAGCTCTGTTTCAAGTAGGTCCAGTTCATTTAAATTACCTCTTTCAGTAGTTTCCTCAGGTTTGTTTACTAAAGGTTGAGCTCTGATTGTTTCCTCTCTCAGACCACCTGCACACGTTGGTTTCTCTTAAAAATCGTCGCCAAAATATGTTGTGAAAGAAAGACGCCTGGTAGTCCATGTGGATTATAAGTTGGTTTATTCAAGATGGATGTTATCATGTGGAGCCCCACCAGGAGCAGCCTTCCTGCTGCTCAGCCATCCTCCAACTGACTCTCTCACTCACCAACATTCCACAGCCACCTCACACACCAACATTCCACCACCACAGTCACACTGGCTGAGCAGCAGGTATAACATACATGTATAGGAATTGGGTGGGATACCTCCCTCAAAACTGTGCCACAGGGTTCATTAGAGGTGGATGCAAGTTCTTTAATTTATGCTTTCTCTGACTTCAATCTCCATTGCAGAGGCAGAGTGGGTATGCTCTGTGGTCCTTTCAACAATGTCCCCAAGAGTAACTGCTCTGCCTGTGCAATGGGATGAGTAATACTGCAAGCATCTCCAATCACTACTAGTCCCAGTTAACCTCTCCTCACAATAAAGGTAGCCGCCGTGTTTTAGAAGTCAGTTTACTCTTTGGGATTTTACATAAGTAGCTTGTCTTGCTGATGCCATTTCTGAAATGTCTCTAAAAGAAGGGAGAAAAAGATTTTTTGAGTGATACGTTTTTCAACTAATGTTTAATCTGCAAAGAAAAATATGTTTGACTAGTGACATTTCAGAAAACATTTTGTTTACAATGTATTGCTGTTAATATGTGCTTTTGGAATTTGATATTGTTTATTGTTTTAAACTTGCAAAAAAACTGGTTAATAGTTATTTAGGGCCTGATTATGATGGCGGTGAGACCGCCACCGTCAGGCCATCAGTGGCGGTACCACCGCCATCAGCCCCTGTAGGTCTGCCCGCCACATTAGGATGCAGCGGGCGGAGTTATCTGGCAGGGGTACCGTCTGCCTCGCATCTGACAGGCTCAAGGAGCTCGTAGGACCGTCAGAGGGACTGCAATCCCTACAATAGGGGCGGTGCCTGCCCAGGCACTGCCGTAGGGATTATAATGTCCCTTTCCACCTGCCATTTCATGGCGGTCCACCCGCCTTGAAAAGGCAGACGGAAAGTGACTTTGGGAACCCCTAGCGGGCCCCCCTCCCTCACTGGCCCTCCGCTATTGGGTCTGTGGGGCACCTATGATACCCCCTAAACATCCCTGCACCATGTGGCAGGCACCACATGGTGCCTGCCACAAGGTGCAGGGATGTTTAGAAACATGCCTCTTAGCAGTGAGGCTTGTGCTGCAGCCCTTTTTCGGGCCGCAGCACAAGCCTCAATGCTAAGAGGCATGTTTCCGACCGCCTCCACGGTGGTCGGATCGTAATTTGTCTGGTGGGACTGCCGACTCCTGTCGGCCGGTCCCATTCCCAACAGGATGGCCTTCAAATTGAGTTTTTGAAGAACATGGTCTTTGTTATATTATTTGATCTGGATTTTGCGAGCTGTGATTTTCTAATATGGTTTGTAGTTAATTCCTGTTATAAGAAAAAGAGGCGTTTCATATAGTTAAAGTTGTTTGCCTCGCCTTAGTAAGGTTTCTTTGTTTGCTTGTTTGTCTTTTTGCTGTTATATAATTGTTCCTTCGGCTGTTTTTGTGGATTTCAGTTTTTCCCTTCTGGGTGATGTTGGGAAGGTCTAAAAGGAATAGTGGATTTTTAATGATTGATGTTTGCTTAGCTTTTGGCTTTGTAAAAATAAATTATTTTACCTGAGAAAGGCCTTCTGACTGTTGAAGTACTGCTGGAGATGATGTTTTGCTGTCCAGATGATGGTTTTCTGTTTATTTAAGCTGTGCAAAAAAAGAAAATGACTTTATGCTTTATTTTTTATTGTTTACATTTATTAAACCAAGAACTGATCAACACCTTCCCTTAGGCAAGCAACTGGTGGAGTTAGAATAGTAATTTTGCCCCCACCACAGACCAGTACCTTCCCTGAGGCAAGCACACGGGGGAGTTAGAATGGTAAATTTGCTCCCCTGCACTGACCAGCACCTTCCGTGAGGCAAACACCCTGCAGAGTTAGCATAGTAATTTTGTTCCCCACCACTGACCAGCACCTTCCCTGAGGCAAGCACCCTGTGGAGTTAGAAAAGTGATTTTGCCCTCCACCACTGACCAGCACCTTCCCTGAGGTAAGCACCCGGCAGAGTTAGAATAGTAATTTTGACCCCCTCCACTGACCAGCACCTTCTCTGAGGTAAGCACCTGGCGGAGTTAGAATAGTAATTTTGCCCCACACCAATTGCCAGCACATTCCCTGAGGTAAGCACCCTGCAGAGTTAGAATAGTAATTTTGCTCCCCTCCACTGACGGGCACCTTCCCGGAGGCTAGCACCCCGTGGAGTTAGAAAAGTAATGTTGCCCCCCACCAGTGCCCAGCACCTTCTCTGAGGTAAGCACCCAGTGAAGTTAGAATAGTAATTTTGCCCTCTGCAACTGACCAGCACCTTCCCTGTGGTAAGCACCCGGCGAAGTTAGAATAGAAATTTAGCCCTCACCACTCACCAGCACCTTCCCTGAGGTAAGCACCCTGCGGTGTTAGAATAATAATTTTGCCTTACATCAATGGCCAGCACATTCCTTGAGGTAAGCACCCTGCAGAGTTAGAACAGTAATTTTGCCCACCTCCACTGACCAGCACCTTCCCTGAGGCAAGCACCCTGCGGAGTTAGAAAAGTAATTTTGCCAATCCACTACTGACCAGCACCTTCCCTTTGGTAAGCACCCGGTGGAGTTAGAATAATAATTTTGCCCCGGTACCAGTGACCACCAGCTTCTCTGAGGCAAGCACCCTGCGGAGTTAAATTAGTAATTTTGCCCCACACCAGTGACCAGCACTTTCCCTGAGGTAAGCATCCTGCGAAGTTAAAATAGTAATTTTACCCCACAGCAGTGACGAGCACCTTCCCTGAGGCAAGCAGCCGGCTGAGTTAGAATACAGATTTTGCCCCCTACCACTGACCAGCACCTTCCCTGATGCAAGCACCCGGTCAAGATAAAATAGTAATTTTGCCCCCACCACTTTCAAGCACCTTCACAAAGGCAAGCGTTCAGCAGAGTTAGAATAGTAATTTTGGCTCGAAGTACTGACCAGCACGTTCCCCAAGATAATTTATTTATTTAAAACTGGAAATATAATTTTCTTTGTAATACAAACACTTTACAGTGTACTTACAGAAGAATTTCCTCTGAAATGTCTTTCAATTTTGATTGTTATATGTCTACAGTCAAAGTCTGTGAATGTTTTAAAAATTTAAATTTCATTTTAAACTTTGGTTTTTTTTCACTTAAAGATAAATCCAAATTATTTTAAACATACACTGACGTTTGACAGAATATGGGTATTGTATTGTTGGGTCTTGTTTTCAAGTTCTGCAAATATATTAAAAATGTAAAAAGAGTTGTCAATGAATTGCTTTTTATCTAAATGTGTTTAGTTTTCAACTTACACTTACTTCTGTCAATAGATGGCTGTGTTTGAAGTCCAAGCTGGCAGTTTTCTCCTCTTACTGTAGATGCGTGTTACCAGGGAAGTCGGTGCACCACTGAGCACCAAATTGTGGGCGGCTTAATTTATACGTTTGTTAGGGGTAGACGAAAATGTAAAAGAAAATATGTTTTGAAAACAATTTTTCCACGTGTTTTAGAACCTGACCGAATGTTTAACCCTTTCGCTGCTAGGCCTTTCCCCCCTGTGCTAAGCCTTTTATTGGCATTTGGGGTAGTTTGCACTTAGGCCCCTGTAACGTTTTGTACACATAAGGGATCCATGCCAAATTTGTGTCTTTTTCTTCCAACATCCGGAGGATTTTAAAGATACCCAGTGTTTGTGAATTCCCCTGGAGAGGACCCAGAAATTAGCCAAAATACAGCAACATTTTGTTTTTTGGGGGGAAAAATGGGGAAAAGGTGCTGCAGAAGAAAGCGTCTGTTTTTTCATGCAAATGGCATCAACAAAGGGTTTGTGGAGCTGAAATCATCATCTTCGCAGCTTTCAGGGACAGGCCGACTTTTGTCAGAAAACCAACATTTTCTGCACAGTTTTGGCATTTTATTGTGACATAGCCTATTTTTACTATTTTTTGTGCTTTCAGTCTCCTTACAGTTAGTGGTAGAAATGGGTGTGAAAGTAATACTGGATCCCGGAAAGCTATACATTTCAGAAAAATAGACAAAATTCTGAATCTACCAACGTTGTCATTTGTGTAGATCCTGCAAGGTTTTCCTATAGAAACTAACAGTTGAAATAAAAAAATATTGAAATTGAGTTGAAAAAAACAGCCATTTCTGCCAACGTTTTCACCTGTAACTTCTTCTCAGTATGGCATATTTTTAAAAAAATATACCGTTATGTCTGCTGGACCCTTCTGGTTGTGGTGATATATAGGACTTGTAGGTTCACCAAGAACCCGAGGTACTCAGAGCCAATAACTGAGCTGCACCTTGCAATGGGTTTTTTATTGTGTACCGGGTATATAGCAATTCATTTGGTAAAATATAAAGAGTGAAAAATAGGTATCAAGGACACCTATGTATTTCTGAAATGAGAACAAAATATAGAGTTTAGAAACAGTAGTTATTTGCACATCTCTGAAATTGTGGGTACCCATACTAGCATGTGAATTAGAGGACATTTTTCAAAGTGATTTCTTTTTTACACATTGGGGCCGATTCCGATTCGGGCCGGAAATCTCTCCGACCGAGCCGGACCCGGAGAGATTTCCGACCGAATCGGACCCGTGCAGCCCGACCGACCGAGTACGATGAGCGCGTATGCCATCGGACTCGATTCGGTCGGACTCCCATTGAAGTCAATGGGAGCCGGTCGTACAATGCGTACGCGGGCTCCCATTGACTCAATGGGTGCGAGGCGGACAAGGGCGCCCCCTACAGCGTGTACGTGGCAAAGCGACTCGTGCCGTACACGCACAGGTAGGGGGGACCCATGGGTCCCCCCTGTGTGCGACTCGCGCGGCTACGCGTACAGGGGGATCCAACACGGACCCCCAAAGTACGGCTCCGACTGCTCTTTCGAGCCGGAGTGCGCGGCTCGGTCGGACTCAGCTCGCGGCGCGCATCGTACTTACCCGGCCGGGGAACGTCTCCATTGCGCGGTGCGAGTCGAGTCCGAGCGAGTCGGTCGGTGCGTTAAGACCGGGGAACGAGTCGGTCGGAGCGGTCGGGACGCCCTGACGAGTCGGTCGGCGATTTCGCATCGTACTCGCTCGCCCGGACGCGCGTACGAATCGGTCGGGAAATAGGGCTCCGAATCGGATCCGATTAAGCCGAATCCGATTCGGAGCCCTACCGGCCGAGATCGGAATCGGCCCCATTGTCTTAAATTTGGAAGGCAGAAATGCATAGAAAGTGAATAGCTAATAACAGTTGTTCTACAATTCTATGTTTCCCTAAGTCTCCCAATAAAAATGGTACCTCACTTGTGTGGATAGGCCTAGTGCCTGCGACAGGAAATGGCCTGGAATGCAACATGGACATATAACATTTTTCTATTGAAAACGGACCCTTTTTTCACAATGTGCCTAGCTGTGGATTTTGGACCCTAGCTCAGCCGGCACATGAGGAAACCTAGCAAACCTGTATATTTTTGCAAACTAGACACCGAGGGAAATCTGGGATGGGGTGACTTGTGTGGCTCTCAGCAGATTCTGTTACCCAGAATCCCTTGCAAACCTCAAACTTTGTCAAAAACAATACATTTTCCTCACATTTCTGTGATAGAAAGTTCTGGAATCTGCGTGGATCCACAAACTTCCACCCACCTGCATTTCCAAAAGTCTCCCGATAAAGGCGCAAAGTTGTGGGATCACCGGGCTGACACAAATTTCCCACCACCCAGCGTTCCCCCAGGTCTCCCAATAAAAATTGTACCTCACTTGTGTGGGTGGGCCAAACTCAAGTTCACACACAAACAAACTCTCCCTGGTTTTTTTGTGGTTTCTGTCCCTGGTTGGGGGCAGATGAGACAAAAAATATCACTGAAACAGCAAAAATGTGTGCCTAAAAAAAAGGGGAGTGACCCTTTCCTATTGGGCTTCTCCCTGATATGTCCATAAACATATACCTGGTGCCTAGTGGGCTTTCTGGCCGCCCGGGGGTTGGGGGGGGCAGATAAGGGGCTATTGCCCCGATCCGCCTTCCGGCGGGGGCAGGAAGACTTTTTTGGTGGTGGGGGCATTAGCATGCCCATTCTCAGCAACTCCCACCCCTATGTATAAAAAACCCAACATAATCCCTGGTGCCTCGTGGGCTTTCTGCTCCCTCGGGGGGCAGATCAGGGAATATTGTCCCCATCTGCTTCTCTTGGGAGGCAGAAAGACTGCGGCTAATTGTTTTGGGGGGTGGGGGCATTGCCATGCCCATTTTGGGCAGCCCCCACCCCTACATTTAATAACAAACATAATCCCTGGTGCCTAGTGGGCTTTCTCCCCCCCCCGGGGGGGCTAATTAGAGACTATTGCCTCCATCTGCCTCCCGGGGAGGGCAGAAAGACTGTGTTAAATATTTTGGGGGGTGCGGGTGTTGGCATGCCCCTTCTGGGCAGCCCCCACCCCTAAATATAAAAACAACATAATCCATGGTGCCTAGTGGTCTTTCTTCCCCCCGGAGGGGTAGATCGAGGGTTATTGTCCCGTATCTGCCATCTGGGGAAGGCAGAAAGACTGTGGCAATTTCTTGGGGGGGTTGAGGCATTTGCATGCCCATTTTGGGCAGCCCGTACCCCTACGTATAAAAAAAACAATCCCTGGTTCCTATTGGGCTATTGGCCTCATGGGGAGCAGATCGGGGGCTATTGCCCCCATCTGCCTCCTGGGGGGGCAGAAAGACTGTGAAATTTTTTGGGGGTGGTGGCATTCGCATGCCCATTTTGGGCACCCCTCACCCCTATATACATAAAAAAATAATCCCTAGTGCCTAGTATGCTTTCTGCCCTCCATGGGGGGGCGGGGGCAGATTAGGGGCTATTGCCCCATCCGCCTCCCAGGGAGGCAGAAAGACTGTGACAATTTTTGTTGGGGGTGGGGGCATTGGCATGCCCATTTTGGGCTGCCCCCAGTCCTACATATAAAAAAAACAATCCCTGGTGCCTAGTGGGCTTTCGCCCCCCGGGGGGCAGATCAGGGGCTATTGCCCCCATCTGCCTCCTGGGGGGGCAAAAGACTGTGGAATTTTTTGGGGGGTATTGGCATGCCCCTTTTGGGCAGCCCCCACCCATATAGACATAAAAAAAATCCCTGGTGCCTACTGTGCTCTCTGCCCCCAGGGGGGAGAAGGTCAGGGGCTATTGCCCCATCTGCCTCCCAGGGAGGGCAAAAAGACTGTGGAATTTGTTGGGGGGGTTGTGGGTGCATTGGCATTCCCATTTTGGGCAGCCTCCCCCATAGACATATAAAATCCCTGGTGCCTAGTGTTCTTTCTACCCCCCCCCAGGGGGCAGAACAAGGGCTATTTACCCCATGATCTGGCCCAAAAATATGGGAGGAGCAAGAGCACTTGCCCTAGGGTCCGCTCCCCTGTCCCTGGTGCCTAGTGGGTGGATCCTTGCTTGGGGATCGCCCTCCTGAGGCGCTCCCGAAGCAGGGATCTATTAGGGAGGGGTACTATTGGAAAGGGGAGATTCTCCCCTTTCAATGATACCGCTCCTATCTGCCTCTGTGCTCAGGGGGTTGTGATAGCCCCTGAGCACCGAGGCTGTGAGACTGAAACTGTGGGGCCTATTTACAAGCCCCTATCGCCACAGGAACGTCACTTTTAGTGACGTTCCTGTGGCAATATGTGCTTTGCCTTCTTTACAAGGCAGCATTAAGCCATTTAACGTGGCTTAACGCTGCCTTGTAAATAAGGCCCCCTATCACGCTATACTTAGTGTGAAAGGGGAGGACAATGGGTGTTGCAGTGGGCGTTCCACCGCAACACCAATTAATTTTGAAGCTGCACCTTATTTACAAGGGCGACGTAAATAGGAGGCAGTGCCAAAATTAAGACCAGGGAAAATCTGGTCTTAAACAGTTGAAACGAGGAGAACTGCTTTATTTCTTCTCGTTTTTGCTGTTTCCATGTGTGCTGCGTTGTGCAGTACACATAGAAACAATAACAGGCCATTGATTGTTTATGTGCAGGAAGGTGACCCTTCCTGCACATAAACAATCTTTAAAAAAAATTACATTTTGTAACTTGTATGTGTTCTGCATTAAGCAGCACACATAGAAGTGACAAAACGCCACTTAAAGATTGTTTAAGTGCAAGAAGGGACACCTTCCCGCAGGTAAACAATCTTCCCCTCAATGCACTATGCCCTATGGTGACACCTTTGCACTATGGTGCAAGGGTGCCTGTTTTGGCGCTAGGCTGCTAAATGTAGCACCAGCGCAGGGGGATACGCAGTGCTGCATCATATTGTTGTAAATATGGTGCAGCCCTGCATTTCAGAAGTGGCGAAGCATAGCGTTAAGCCAAGGAGGCTAACGCCACACTCTGCCAAATATGCCCCTGAGTTTCAGTTTCCGTTTCTCTGAAATGGCTTCAGCGCAACGTGTGTGCTGATCGTCATTTCAGAGAAAGAAACAATCAGAACACCCTCTGGAAGCTCTTTCCCAGCTCCAGAGGGATTTCCTATGCCATGTGCGAGGACGGCCGGTAGCAGTCCTGTGGACCATGAGCACAGTGGCATCGGACGGCTCCCGGCCGTCCAACGCACAGAACAGGATAGTTATTATGTTGTGTGTGAAATCTTGGTTTATACGTTCCGTTTTAGAATGGCAGCCATTTTAAGTAGATGATGGGCCGGCTGCTGTACTGGAAATAGTGGAAGGACACCTGTTTCTTCTGCTTTGTATGTGGATGCTGCTTTTGCCACCTTGTGTAAAATGTGATGTTTATCAAAGAAAATGTGTATATCTAAAAAAATATTTTAGTTTAAAAAAATTTGAGGTATAATATTTTTTCAATGAATAATTTTTTTTATAGCTTTTTCAGTAACATTACTTATACTTTAAGATAGGAGAATTAATATGCGTTGTAATGGTATCCGTTGAATAAGTATACATAGTAATGGTATGCGTTGATATGGCAGTTTCAATGTATCCCTATGAACATGCATTGTAATAGCTTGCGTTGTAAAAACATGCCTTGTAATGGAAGTTGCATTGTAAAAGCTGCGTTGTAAAAGTATGCGTTGTAAGGGTATGCATTATAACGTCATATATTCCTGTATTACACCTGCATGGTTCAATTTGCACCTTCACTCAGTCGACAGAGCCCTTCTGGGATCTCCCCTCTTAGGTAGCTCATCTCAGGTATGCCTTTCCATTTTACTTAGAGCTTGTTGGAATGGGAAGACTCTTTATGTGGAAGATTTTAATGCCTGCCAGTGGATGCCAAGAGAGTATTAGCCAAATGGAGACGGAATTAGATCTATCAATGAGTGTAATCAGAGAAACGGGGAAAGAGAGAGACATGGGAAAAGAGAGGGAAAACCAGTTCAGTATGCATGGAAGTGAGAGACAGTGCAAGAGAAACCAGCAAAAGTAGATAAGGCCAGCCAAATTAAACATCAAGTCGGAGTCAGTGTTAGAGAGTGCAGAGAGTGTGCATTAGATCCAACAGACACTAGTGGAGTAAGGCACATGGAGTAATCAGAAGAGGGCCAGGGATCAGACAGAAAACTTAGATATGGGACAATATGGGCGAGATGAAGTACGAGAGATCATGGGAGGATATAATGTTGCATACAGGTTTGGGGCAGGAGAAAGAGTACACTGGATGATTTAAAAAACAAGATGGTGTGAGACGGTAGGACAGAGGAGAAAGTATATTAGACTTAGCTATTAGAAGAAGACTGAGTGAGAAATCATGAGAGGATAGGAGATTGCAACAGATATCCAGTGATCACCAGATATAGAGTTGGGGACACACACGGTACTCTCCAGTTTGAAGGGTTATATTGAAAGTAAGGCAATTCTATTTCAATTCCAAGCTGGATTTGGAAAGCACATCTGGAATATTGACCTATGTGTCCCATGTTAGTCTTTGACTGACAACCATGCACACTCTCACCTACTGTGTATGACTAGTACTCCTACTTAAAACTGGCCTTTATGTAAATCTGCAGCAGTGACCCTACTAAAATGGTGTCAGTGATATCGATAAAGGAATAGCCACTGAATCTGGTGCACCGGACAAGGATACAAGCTCTCACCAGTCTTAGTCAATCAGTCGTTGGTGGAGATTGAGGAAGACTGACAGATGGTCAAAAGCCATCTTTCTTGAATTGATTTAAAAGACATTAACTCGCTGTAGTATCAGCTCGTTTTTTTTTAAATCCCAGAAAGTCAATGATAGTGGGTACAGTAGGCGCGACACACCTTGTAGTGAAGAGGATCACACAGCTCCTTAGAATAAGATGAAATCAGCCTGTGGGTCCTACACCAGAACAGCAAGCAGTCAATGGTCATAGAAATCAGCCTAGCCCACTCCTGGTATCAAGTTTAGTATCAGGCTCTGGCTGAAAGACCATGATGAGAGACAGTAGTAGAGAACCTAAAGTAGGTTTATCGAAGAAGTCCAAATGTAAGGACCCACTGCTGAGACCACCTGCTTGAGTGACTGGTCAGGGGTAACTGTACATTCACCTAGCAGCCAGCAGAGAAGTTCCACAAGGAATGTAGAACACTAAAGCATTCTGAAACACAGTTAAAGTAACAGTAGCACACAATGGTAAAAGACGGTAATGACAAAGTAAGTATACACTACACTTGCCTAAGATTGGCTGACAAAATGGCCCTTTTCAGCTAGACGTACGTTTGCCTCCAAATTCAAGTAAAAGCTAAATGCTGAACTACCTCCAAATAAATACCATAATCTATGAACAATAATTCACAATCTGTACAAAATGTATTGCATTTTATCATATATATATATATATATATATATATAAAGTTCTGCAACTATCAGTTACTCTGTGCAGAGAAACAAACAACGGAGTTTAGTAAAATGGCTACAGCAATGGAAAAACGGGAAGCCAAACGAACTGAAATGATGGATTCTTTCTTTGATGAAACCAGCAGTAGCAAGGTTGGAAGTGAAACTAAAGCACCCCAACACAAATCGAATGTGAAAAGCAAATTAAGAGCATGGGAAAAAATATCTAAAAAAGAGATAAATAAATGGTGGGAAGTAGTGTCCCTTAAAAAATATTTGGAGGTACGATGAGTACCAAGGGGCCCACGAATAAATCTAATGCCAAGCCACCAGGACACCAGCAATGACCTATTGCAGGAATGGGGGAATATATTCTCAACTCGTCGATGGGATTGTTGACAATATTAATAAAACATCTGGAAATAGCACTGAAAAAAATTAGAGAACAGCTGAAAAGCTTGGAAATTGAAATTACCAAACTGGATTTGAATCCGGAAATGACCAAATTCAAAGAAGAACTTGAGCAACAAATAGACAAGCATGAAGAAAGTGTGCAACGTCGCAAACATTCCAAATTCCAGAGGGATAAGGATGATTACCTGAGTGGGAGGATTTTCACTTATGCAAAAAAAATTGATATGATGAGCCAATTGGGAAAAACGGATGATGTAACCGTAGCTTCAACAAGACAATCGTCACTGACATCAACTGATGCGAGTGAGGGAGAAGTAGAACAAAGCGGTGGGGAAAGATCCAAAAGATCTTTTTTAGGGGACATGCGGTTGGTGCTCCAACAGCGACAGTGGGAGCAAAATATGAGCAACCAACCGCAAAGTTTCCGAGGAAGAGGCAGAGGACGCCCACGAAGACGACGAGGGCAGAGAGCAAACCAACAAGAAGAGGACAAAGGGGCAGAAGGGCAAGAACAAATAGGGACATTGACACGGAGCATGTGACAGAAGAGAATGTAGAAGATGAACTGCAGATTGTAAATCTGTCACAAAGGACAATGTCACAAGTGGAAATAAAAGTATTAAAACATGGATTAAACTTTTGCACTGTTGGGAGAATGGATTTGGCACAAACTCATATTGATTTATATCAATACATAAGAAAAATCAAATTGGCAAAAATCTTTGCGAAAAATCAAAAAATGCGTGAGTACATGAAACCAATAAATAAACCCACTGCAGCTCTCACAGTACATGATGCAGAACCCTTACTTACCCTCATAAATTTAGGTATGACTAGTAGGGAGGAAGAAACAGAACTCGCTACAATATGCCCACAAATTGGATCAAGCTTAAGTGGAATGAAACCAAAATCGAAATTCTACCCACAACTCCCACCGGGTAACAAAATAGATGCATTCCATGAAGCAGTGATACAAGACATCTATAAGATCAGATCATCTGGATATAAGGACAATCTAAACGAAGAAGAAAGGAATTCATTGAGAAATTTAACTATGGACGACCAAATAGTAATCAAAATTGCCGACAAGGGCGGAAATCTTATCATTTGGGACAAGAAGGATTATGAGAAAGAAGCACATCTTCAACTAAACAATGTGGAATACTATGCAAAATTAAAAAGAATCCAACATCGGAATTCAAAGATCAGTGGGATAAACAACTAATGGAGTGGTCAAATATGAACCTCTTAGATGATGATGAGGTTAAGTACTTGAAGACAGAGCATCCGAGGACGGCGACAATCTATTTTTTTCCTAAGATCCACAAACACGCCACAAAACCACCAGGGCGTCCAATAATTGCAGCCAATGGCTCGTTGTTTGAACCAGCAGCTAATTATGTGGATTTCTTTTTTTACCGTTTGTCCAAAATTTATCATCTTACATAAAGGACACAAGTGACCTTTTAAGGCACTTACAGGACACACCTTGGCAAGATACCTTTAAACTGATTACAATGGACGTGATCTCACTCTATACCAATATTGAGAACCACGTGGGGATAAAAGCATGCAAGTATTTCTTAAAGAAGCGAAACATTCAATACGACCAACATAATCAAATGTTGCTACAAATGATCCAATGCTGTTTAACAAAAAATGTATTTCTTTTTGGAGAGAAAATATATATCCAAACAAAAGGCACCGCAATGGGCTTTTCTTTTAGTCCAAGTTACGCCTGCCTGGCAATGGGCTGGTAGGACCCTTGCCTGGCATCCAGATAACGATGAACATGTAAACAAAATCGTGAGTTGGTTCAGATTCATTGACGATCTGCTAATAATCTGGGATGGCACGGAGGAGGAATTCCAAATTTACTTTGAAACTTTAAACAGCACTGAGGCCAATCTAAGGTTCACATATGAAATCAGCCAGGAGAGAGTAACCTTCCTTGATACTGAAATATATGTCAAAAAAGGAAAATTACAGATGACTCTGCATCGAAAGAAGACAGCTACAAATGCAGTACTACATGCCAAAAGTTCCCATCAAACAACGTTGATACAAAATATTCCATATGGGGAATTTTTGAGAATAAAAAGAATCTGCTCTGAAAAAGAAGAGTGGCAAAAACATCGAGATTGGAGCACACATAGATTTAAGCAGAGAGGATACACAGAAGGAACAATCAAAAAATGTTGTGAAAGATCAGAAACTAAAGAAAGAGAGATCATTAAGGTGAAGACACCAGAGGAAAAAACCGACACAATTCGACTAATAACAACATACTCACAAGAGTCAAAACAAATTAAGAATATTATCAAAAAGAATTGGAAAATTCTACGTTTGGATTCGACAGTAGCAGGATTCATCAGAAATCACCCCAACATAACTTTGAGAAGGGCGAGAAATTTGAAGGACACTCTAGTCCAAAGCCACCATTGGCGACGGAAACACAAAATATCACAATGGTTACAAACAACTGGCTTTGTTAAGTGCTACAATTGTAAAGTTTGCCAAATTGCCAAGATCACCAAGGAAATTGTTTGGGCAAACAAAAAGATATGGAAAATTCAG
Source organism: Calotriton arnoldi (assembly GCA_963921515.1). Classification (NCBI taxonomy): domain Eukaryota; kingdom Metazoa; phylum Chordata; class Amphibia; order Caudata; family Salamandridae; genus Calotriton; species Calotriton arnoldi. Next base: position 1,877,257 of record CAWUFW010002785.1, read on the forward strand.
AAATTAATTACTTGCAAAACACAATTTGTAGTTTATGTGATAGAGTGCCCATGCACCCTAAAGTATGTTGGAAGCACAATTTGTGAACTGAAAAAAAGAATTCTCGAACATGTGAGAGCGACAATAGCCAGAGATCGAAGCAATGCTGTGGCTAAACACATGGAATTAAAACATAACAGCGACTGGAAACAACTAAAATTCTATGGCATTGAAACAGTCAAACAACATATAGAGGAAATAGAGAAAAGAGACTGCGTCAGAGGGAATCTCGACAAATACTGGCATCACAAACCTACACTCCTTACGGCCTGAATCAGGACGAGGAACTGTTTGTACATCTGTGAATATTGAAATCCATCTATGACTTCCAGATATAATTTGTTTTTAACAAATATAATTTTTATATGTGAAGTTTATTTTTATGTTTCTAGTTATAGAAAATTTCCCCTTTTTTTGGACATTGGCAACACTGGACAATCAGCAATAATGAATTGTTGTAAGGAAATAGAAGCGATAGCACTCCCCACTGGAGGGGTCATAGAATTTCTAAATGGAATGGGTATATTTGCAATGGAAATGTCAATACAAGCTTTACATTTCACTGGAGGAGGGTGAAAATACCAACATTCCGCTTGCCCACAAATGAATTTGAGCGCAAGTTATTTAATGCGTTGTGCGATGCTTTCATTTAAGAAATGTAATTGATAAATAAGTATTATTATGGTGTGAAATAATGGACAAAGAGAACCACTGAATATAAGTGACCATACTAGAAAATATTAATTGGTCTAAAAACTATGAGTTGCTGGTTATACTACATGTACCAGAATGCCTAGGGTTTTAGAGGCAGGAAATCATGTGACAATGTTTTGAAAAAATAAGTATGCCGGGAAAAAGCTCGACTAACTAACCGTGACCAAGGTCTCAGGGAGACCGAAACGCGTAGGTTTATGCTGTACGAATTTGCCAGTTACTATTGGATTAAAATTGCTTTTGGAAATTTCCTCCACTGAGTGCGCTCCGTTTGTCTTCCCGGGCGGGAGGATTGTATGGATATATATATATATATATATATATATATGTGTATATATATATATATATATATATATATATATATATATATATATATATATATATATATATTGATAGATATAGAGATATAGATATATAGATCAATAAAAAAAATACATATTCATTTGTTTTAGTGCATAATTCCCTCCAAAGAACACATAAAATACATACAGATACAGTCCATACAAGCAATCTAAACAACATCTTCCATCTTGTTAATCACACCCATACCTTTCCATCATGCAAATTCACAGCATACAGTTAAACATTATTCTCATCTGTACATCCAATTCCTAACCAATTCTCTAAAGTGTGCAGACATAGCTTTCAAAGAACAGGAGGTCTGTTTGTACATGAAGAGCAAGTCGGTTTGGAGCAGCCGAATTTAGGCTTCACCTTTAATTGTCACAATTTTACAATTATATACTCATATATGACATTTTTATTCACTGTGTACGTTAACTTCCTTAACGTGTGTGAAGCATTTAAATGTATTAATGAAATGTAATCATCTTGGGATTAAAGATTTATAAACACGCGTACTAATGTTCAGTTGAAACATGTAATCGTGTACTCTTTTATTCATGTTTTGTATTTATTCTTCAAGTTATACCTGTGTATGTATAATCATATATTTGAAGTTCATATTGACAGCAGAGTTAACTCAGCCTGACTACAGACCTCAATTAAAAATGCATTTAGCCTTGCCAGTGTATTCTTTCTTTCTTTTCGCAGGTGTGTTATGCTTCTTGTTGGTCAGAGAAAGGTGTATTGTTTGTACTAGACTATTGATAGTGAGGCCTGAAAGGAAGAACTGGGAAGTAAACGTGGAGAATTAATGGTCAGAAGAAACCTTCTATTCAACATGTGAGAAGAGAGAAGGATATATCTGAACCTCCTGTTATTGGAATTGCTGTTTTCACAGTTAGACACAGACTCCTTTTGACATGGGGAAGAACCGGCCTTTCTGCTTATCTTTTCTTTCAAGTGTGAAGCTTTAAGCTAAACACTTATTTCCTTTTCTAAGCTTTCTACAGAAGTTTACATTATGCTGACAACTTCTAGCACCCTAAATGGAAATACTAGATAGATGGCCCTGTAGTCAATCTATGTTTAGAAAAGAGAAGGGAAGTTTCTTTATGGAACACTTATTTACTTTAAATTATTTTATGATTGTAGTGGCTGTCACTATTCTGGATCTCATCTTATTACGGCTCATCTGCTGAAATATTTCAGCTTACCTGCTGCATTGTTGTATTTCTTCTGAAAACAACAAAAGATCTCTCTTGTGATTCACACTCGCATTATCACACCCATATAATCATCTTCTTCGGGAAAACCCACATTCATTTGCCATCCCCTCAGCTGTCTACACTGAACCCTGTTTATTATACAAATGTCTCTTTTATTTCATATAATGAGTCCTCAAAACATACTATATTCAGTATTATCTTTATATAATACAATATTGTTTCATTAATAAAGGTTTTATAAAAACGTTATTCAAAGTTTGTGCAACATTGCATCACTAAAATATCTCACTAACACTGTAATCTATTATTTATTAAAAAAAACAATTTCTATTGATCTCAGCAGTCGCAGAACTAAAAGATACCATAATATGCAAAGATAAAACAGATTTCATCACAATTTGTTACCAATAATGCAGAGAAAAACAAATATCATCACAAGTTGTCACCGTGACGTTTCGGTGGTCTACAATTGGTTCACCCCACCCTCTTCAGGACAAAGTATTAAAAAAATCAATAAAATAGTCTAAAAAGACAGAAAACAATATTCAGGCATACAGACATAAAAAACAAAATTACTTAAACAAGCTCTATGTATAACTAACCTTATTCCTCCTTCTCTTCCACACACTTCCAATTATTCAAACTTATTTTCACAACACAGCTTTCCCTTTGTATGGCACTCATACATATCTTGCTTTTAAAATGTCCTCATATAGTAATTTTTCAATCTCTGACCTGCTGTTCTCAAATTGTCCTTAATCCCTCCCTCAATGGTCATATTCCTTCATTCCCATTTAAAAACAGCTGTTTGTGATATTTAGTACTCAGTACTAATTTCTCATCTTCTGTAGTCTTCTACAGGCCATATTGTGTATATATATATATATATATATATATATATATATATATATGTATATATATATATATATATATATATGCACTGCTGATGACGTCACATATTACATCATTCATGACATGGTCAGTGACATCACTGATGACATCTCAAATGACATCACTGATGACATCATCCAGTGACTGTGTGTTTCTGTAAAGTTTAAATTTGTTTTATATATATGCCAAGCTGTATTGAAGAATGAGTGGGTATATAAGTGTCTGTATGGAGGATTTAGTAGGTACGTGACTGACTGTATAAGTGAGTGATTAAATGTGTCTTACTAAATGCATGGGTTAGTGACTAAACTGTGTGAAAGTCTGTATCAGTCTGTCTGTTGTTGTGTAAGCTGCTGCATGGGTTGGTGAATAGCTGCATGAGTGTCTATATGGGTTATTGATTGCTTGCCTGAGTATTTGTATGGCTGCCTGAGTGTGTGTGTGGGCGGGTGGGAGGTGTGTGACTCTGTGCATAGATGTGGTAATGGTTGATTCACTGGGTGTATGGGTTCAAGAGTGCATGTGGAAACAGCTGTATGGGTGGGTGAGTGTGTGTATGGGTGTGTTGGTGAGTGAATGGATGTCTCAGTGGTACATGTGCAAGTAACTACATATGTAAAAGGCAGTATATGTGAGTGATGGTGTATATAAATAACTATATGTGAGAGTCAGTAATTGTGAGAGTGGCTGCATGGATGAGTGTGTATTTGTATCAGTGATTCTATAAGAGAGTAATTATGTGTTAGTATATGTATGAATAAGTGAGGTGGTGTCTGTATAACTGTATAGGTGAGTAAATGGAAGTATGATTGATTCTTTGCATGACTGACTAGGTGTGTGAGTAACTCTGGATATGTGGCAGTGTGTGAGTGTCTGTATAGGTGTATGAGTGCATATGATAGTGTTGTATTGATGAGTGACTGCATGTATGAGTGACTGTATGGGTGAATGAGTGGATGTGTGTGTAGACCTAGGAATCAGTCAGTGCGTATTTAGTAACTGGTTTTGATGTGTCTATTTTTTCGAAAATGGTAGTCTGTATTTTAGAGTGGGTGTATCAAAGGTTATATTCAGGTGTGAGGAGGTGCATCAGATTTTCACGTGGATGATGTCATCAGTGATGTCATTTGAGATGTCATCAGTGATGTCATCAGTGATGTCACTGACCATGTCATGAATGATGTAATATGTGACGTCATCAGCAGTGCATTGCGGGGGCGCGAGTTGTAGTTAGCTGAACTAACTATAACGCCGGAATTTCTATGGTTTTGTACGAGTGAAATGTCCAACTAACTATAACGTTCCTGAAACCTATGGTTTTTTCAGTGAATTTCTATGGTTTTTTAAATGCTAATTTCTAACTATAACATGCCTGAAACCTATGGTTTTTTCAGTGAATTTCTATGGTTTTTAAATGCTAATTTCTAACTATAATGTGCCTGAAACCTATGGTTTTTTCAGTGAATTTCAAAGGTTTTTTAAATGAATATTTGTAAGTCTAATGTACCTCAATCCTATGTTTTTTTTTATTTTCTATATATATATACATATATATATATTTAAAAAAAATTGTGAATAATTTTTAGTTAGGAAAACTATACTCATTCTTTTTTTTTTTAATATTATACAGAAGTCGCGCACCCTTCGCGCACCCTACACAATGGCTGCGCGCATTCCGGTATCCATTTTGAAAAGTTGCGCTGGGGTCGCGACTTCAGCGTAATTTGTAAAGTATGAAATATCTTTAAATTAATTATAAATAAAAGTTTTCCTTTAAGTGTTTATTAATAAATTTAGACAAAGTATTTTTAAAGTATTATTTTCAATATAATTTAGACGAAAAATTATTCGATTATTATTGGATTCGGAGGTTAGGAGGGATGGCCATTTTGCTCGATCTGTTTTGCAAGATTTTTTGGTCTAGTCAGGTGGACACCCTCCTCCGGGTGAGGTACGGCTTGGGGGTTCTATTCAAAAGGTGAGGAATCCACAGGCAGAAGTATCCATCAGAAGAACAAGTTACTTACCTTCGGTAACGCTTTTTCTGGTGGATACAGTATCTGCCTGTAGATTCCTCACTGTCCCACCCACCTCCCCGTTGTCCACCTGTTTCTACCAAAAAGATGCTTTTACTGTTTGGCATGACTGTTTTTAATATGTCTTAATCATGCTTATGTTTTAATAGTGAGAAATGCTTGATCTGTTGCTATTTCTTTATGCCTTTATTGTTTATGCATTTGTATATATATATATATTTAGTATACTATGTATACATGTGAAAATGTGTCGGTCCGCCTGTTTGCCTCGGTGGCACGGAAAAAATGGGTGGAACTGACGTCAGCACACCGACGAGGTCCTCTTATGGCTCCAATGATGTCATACGGTGTCGCGAGCGGAGCCATGCTATTACGACGTCCTCGTCGACGTGGGAGAGCTAGGAAAGAATTTCCGCGGAATGCTGGCGCAGGGGATATTCACCTAAGTGTTCAGGCTAGTCCTTTGGGAGCAACTGTTTATGTTGCCACTCCAGAAACCGAAACCAGTGATCCGAGGGCAGAGGCCCTGCAGATGGCACACGAGGTGGGGAGCCCAGTCGTGTGCACCGGCGGGGCAGCGAAATGACAAGCACCACTACCCACAAAAAAGGTAACGAGGGCACTGAATAACACAGGATCTTCTCTTTGTATCTGGCAGGAACAACGAGGTTAAAATGCCCTAGTTCCAAAATGTAGAATTAGTGCTACAACGGTCTTCAAGAGGACCTGCGATGGATGCCGCTTCTGCCTCCCGTACCCTGGAGGTGGCACATGGGTCACGCGGTACTGTCAAACTGTGGTGAGACGCACACTCGTTGACCTCTCATGGCACTGCTCCACACTTCGGGGAGGATGCTTTCCATTAGCTGTGTTTTCTGATGACGTGTTGCGCCTGCCCCGTCCAACAACAGAACTCCTTTAGATCCAAACAGACTCTTCCACTCTCTCATCGGAAGTGAAACCAGGCCACGCGGATACTTTCACAATACAACAGCCGGGAATGCACTTTTCGGTAAAAAAACACATTCCTTCCTCCTAATTTATCAAATAAACGACTCACTGAAGAACAGGGGCCAGCTTCGATCGGTAAACAGCCGTTACAATGACTTTTTTGCTTCGCGATACCATTACAACGCATGCATTACCACGCATGCGTTGTACATCGCGAAGTCATTACTACGCATTTTTGTAGAACGCATGGTCATTTACCACGCATGCCTTTACAACAAATTTCATTGTAAAAGTATGTATGGTAAATGACCATGCATTCTAAAAAAATGTAGACGTTCCACGTCGTAGTAAGGAAACAGAGGCTGTTCCGTTTCCTCACAAAGACGTGCACCGCTCCTCAGAGACGACGTGAAGCAGGAACCACGAGGAGAGAGGAACCACGAGGAGTGAGAGGTAAGGGGTATTGGGCATGAGGTGGGGGTTACTTTTCTAGGGTTTAGGGTAGTGCAGTGGTGTTTGTGTAGTGTAGGGGGTCGTGCTGGGGGTAGTGTTTTAGGGTTTAGGGTAGTGCAGTGGTGTTTGGGCAGTGTAGGGAGTCAGTGCTGGGGGTAGTGTTTTAGGGTTTAGGGTAGTGCAGTGGTGTTTGTGTAGTGTAGGGTGTGCTGGGGAGTGTTTTAGGGTTTAGGGTAGTGCAGTGGTGTTTGTGTAGTGTAGGGGTCAGTGCTGGGGGTAGTGTTTTAGGGTTTAGGGTAGTGCAGTGGTGTTTGTGTAGTGTAGGGGATCGTGCTGGGGGTAGTGTTTTAGGGTTTAGGGTAGTGCAGTGGTGTTTGGGTAGTGTAAGGGGTCGCCCTGGGAGTAGTGTTTTAGGGTCTAGGGTAGTGCAGTGGTGTTTGTATAGTGTAGGGGATCATGCTGGGGGTAGTGTTTTAGGGTTTAGGGTAGTGCAGTCGTGTTTGTGTAGTGTAGGGGGTAGTGTTTTAGGGTTTAGGGTATTGCAGTGGTGTTTGTGTAGTGTAGGGGTAGTGCTGGGGGTAGTGTTTTAGGGTTTAGGGTAGTGCAGTGGTGTTTGTGTAGTGTAGGGGGTCGTGCTGGGGGTAGTGTTTTAGGGTTTAGGGTAGTGCAGTGGTGTTTGGGAAGTGTAGGGGGTCATGCTGGGAGTAGTGTTTTAGGGTTTAGGGTAGTGCAGTGGTGTTTGTGTAGTGTAGGGGGTTGTGCTGGGGGTAGTGTTTTAGGGTTTAGGGTAGTGCAGTGGTGTTTGGGTAGTGTAGGGGGTAGTGTTGGGGGTAGTCTTTTAGGGTTTAGGGTAGTGCAGTGGTGTTTGGGTAGTGTAGGGAGTCGTGCTGGGGTAGTGTTTTAGAGTTTAGGGTAGTGCAGTGGTGTTTGTGTAGTGTAGGGGGTCGTGCTGGGGTTAGTGTTTTAGGGTTTAGGGTAGTGCAGTGGTGTTTGGGTAGTGTAGGGGGTCGTGCTGGGGGTAGTGTTTTAGGGTTTAGGGTAGTGCAGTGGTGTTTGTGTAGTGTAGGGGGTTGTGCTGGGGGTAGTGTTTTAGGGTTTAGGGTAGTGCAGTGGTGTTTGGGTAGTGTAGGGGGTAGTGTTGGGGGTAGTCTTTTAGGGTTTAGGGTAGTGCAGTGGTGTTTGGGTAGTGTAGGGGGTCGTGCTGGGGGTAGTGTTTTAGGGTTTAGGGTAGTGCAGTGGTGTTTGTGTAGTGTAGGGGGTCGTGCTGGGGGTAGTGTTTTAGGGTTTAGGGTAGTGCAGTGGTGTTTGTGTAGTGTAGGGGGTCGTGATTTAGGGTTTAGGGTAGTGCAGTGGTGTTTGGGTAGTGTAGGGGGTCGTGCTGGGGGTAGTGTTTTAGGGTTTAGGGTAGTGCAGTGGTGTGTGGGTAGTGTAAGGGGTCATGCTGGCGGTAGTGTTTTAGGGTTTAGGGTAGTGCAGTGGTGTTTGTGTAGTGTAGGGGGTCATGCTGGGGATAGATTTAGGGTTTAGGGTAGTGCAGTGGTGTTTGTGTAGTGAAGGGGGTCGTGCTGGGGGTAGTGTTTTAGGGTTTATGGTAGTGCTGTGGTGTTTGGGAAGTGTAGGGGGTCATGCTGGGGGTAGATTTAGGGTTTAGGGTAGTGCAGTGGTGTTTGTGTAGTGTAGGGGGTCGTGCTGGGGGTAGTGTTTTAGGGTTTAGGGTAGTGTAGTGGTGTTTGGGTAGTGTAGAGGGTCGTGCTGGGGTAGTGTTTTAGGGTTTAAGGTAGCACAGTGGTGTTTGGGTAGTGTAGGGGGTCATGCTGGGGGTTGTGTTTTAGGGTTTAGGGTAGCGCAGTCGTGTTTGGGTAGTGTAGGGGGTCGTGCTGGGGGTAGTGTTTTAGGGTTTAAGGTAGCGCAGTGGTGTTTGTGTAGTGTGGGGGGTCGTGCTGGGGGTAGTGTTTTAGGGTTTAGGGTAGCGCAGTGGTCTTTGGGTAGTGTAGGGGGTCGTGCTGGGGGTAGTGTTTTAGGGTTTAGGGTAGCGCAGTGGTCTTTGGGTAGTGTAGGGGTTCGTGCTGGGGGTAGATTTAGGGTTTAGGGTAGCGCAGTGGTGTTTGTGTAGTGTAGAGGGTCGTGCTGGGGGTAGTGTTTTAGGGTTTAGGGTAGCGCAGTGATGTTTGTGTAGTGTAGGTGGGCGTGCTGGGGGTAGTGTTTTAGGGTTTAGGGTAGTGCAGTGGTGTTTGGGTAGTGTAGGGGGTCGTGCTGGGGTAGTGTTTTTAGGGTAGCGCAGTGGTGTTTGGGTAGTGTAGGTGGTCGTGCTGGGGTAGTGTTTTAGGGTTTAGGGTAGTGCAGTGGTGTTTGGGTAGTATAGGGGGTCGTGCTGGGGATAGTGTTTTAGGGTTTAGGGTAGTGCAGTGGTGTTTGTGTAGTATAGGGGTCGTGCTGGGGATAGTGTTTTAGGATTTAGGGTAGTGCAGTGGTCTTTGGGTAGTGTAGGGGGTCGTGCTGGGGGTAGATTTAGGGTTTAGGGTAGTGCAGTGGTGTTTGTGTAGTGTAGGGGGTCGTGCTGGGGGTAGTGTTTTAGGGTTTAGGGTAGTGCACTGGTGTCTGGGTAGTGTAGGGGGTCATGCTGGGGGTAGTATTTTAGGGTTTAGGGTAGTGCAGTGGTGTTTGTGTAGTGTAGGGGGTCGTGCTGGGGGTAGATTTAGGGTTTAAGGTAGTGCAGTGGTGTTTAAGTAGTGTAGGGGGTCATGCTGAGGGTAGTGTTTTAGGGTTTAGGGTAGTGCAGTGGTGTTTGGGTAGTGTAGGGGGTAGTGTTTTAGGGTTTAGGGTAGTGCAGTGGTGTTTGGGTAGTGTAGGGGGTCGTGCTGGGGTAGTGTTTTAGGGTTTAGGGTCGTGCAGTGGTGTTTGGGTAGTGTAGGGGGTCGTGCTGGGGGTAGATTTAGGGTTTAGGGTAGTGCAGTGGTGTTTGTGTAGTGTAGGGGGTCGTGCTGGGGTAGTGTTTTAGGGTTTAGGGTAGTGCCGTGGTGTTTGTGTAGTGTAGGGGGTCGTGCTGGGGGTAGTGTTTTAGGGTTTAGGGTAGTGCAGTGGTGTTTGTGTAGTGTAGGGGGTCATTTTTTAGGGTAGTGCAGTGGTGTTTGGGTCGTGTAGGGGGTCATGCTGGGGGTAGTGTTTTAGGGTTTAGGGTAGTGCAGAGGTGTTTGTGTAGTGTAGGGGGTAGTGCTGGGGGTAGTGTTTTAGGGTTTAGGGTAGTGCAGTGGTGTTTGGGTAGTGTAGGGTGTTGTGCTGGGGGTAGTGTTTTAGGGTTTAGGGTAGTGCAGTGGTGTTTGGGTAGTGTAGGGGGTCGTGCTGGGGGTATAGTTTTTAGGGTAGTGCAGTGGTGTTTGGGTAGTGTAGGGGGTCATGCTGGGGGTAGTGTTTTAGGGTTTAGGGTAGTGCAGTGGTGTTTGGGTAGTGTAGGGGGTAGTGTTTTAGGGTTTAGGGTAGTGCAGTGGTGTTTGAGTAGTGTAGGGGGTCATGCTGGGGGTAGATTTAGGGTTTAGGGTAGTGCAGTGGTGTTTGTGCAGTGTAGGGGGTCATGCTGGGGGTAGTGTTTTAGGGTTTAGGGTAGTGCAGTGGTGTTTGTGTAGTGTAGGGGGTCGTGCTGGGGGTAGTGTTTTAGGTTTTGGGGTAGTGCCGTGGTGTTTGTGTAGTGTAGGGGTAGTGTTTTAGGGTTTAGGGTAGTGCAGTGTTGTTTGTGTAGTGTAGGTGGTCATGCTGGGGTAGTGTTTTAGGGTTTAGGGTAGTGCAGTGGTGTTTGGGTAGTGTAGGGGGTCGTGCGGGGGTAGTGTTTTAGGGTTTAGTGTAGTGCAGTGGTGTTTGTGTAGTGTAGAGGGTCGTGCTGGGGGTAGTGTTTTACGGTTTAGGGTAGTGCAGTGGTGTTTGGGTAGTATAGGGGGTCATGCTAGGGGTAGTGTTTTAGGTTTTAGGGTACTACAGTGTTGTTTGTGTAGTGTAGGGGATCGTGCTGGGGTAGTGTTTTAGGGTTTAGGGTAGTGCAGTGGTGTTTGTGTAGTGTAGGGGGTCGTGCTGGGGGTAGTGTTTTAGGGTTTAGGGTAGTGCAGTGGTGTTTCAGTAGTGTAGGGGTCGTGCTGGGGGTAGTGTTTTAGGGTTTAGGGTAGTGCAGTGGTGTTTGTGTAGTGTAGGGGGTCGTGCTGGGGGTAGTGTTTTAGGGTTTAGGGTAGTGCAGTGGTGTTTGGGTAGTGTAGGGGGTCGTGCTGGGGTAGTGTTTTAGGGTTAAGGGTAGTGCAGTGGTGTTTGCGTAGTGTAGGGGGTCGTGCTGGGGTAGTGTTTTAGGGTTTAGGGTAGTGCAGTGGTGTTTGTGTAGTGTAGGGGGTCATGCTGGGGGTATATTTAGGGTTTAGGGTAGTGCAGTGGTGTTTGGGTAGTGTAGGGGGTCATGCTGGGGGTAGTGTTTTAGGGTTTAGGGTAGTGCAGTGGTGTTTGTGTAGTGTAGGGGATCGTGCAGGGGGTAGTGTTTTAGGGTTTAGGGTAGTGCAGTGGTGTTTGTGTAGTGTAGGGGGTCGTGCTGGGGGTAGATTTAGGGTTTAGGGTAGTGCAGTGGTGTTTGGGTAGTGTAGGGGGTTGTGCTGGGGTAGATGTAGGGTTTAGTGTAGTGCAGTGGTGTTTGGGTATTGTAGGGGTCGTGCTGGGGTAGTGTTTTAGGGTTTAGAGTAGTGCAGTGGTGTTTGTGTAGTGTAGGGGATCGTGCAGGGGGTAGTGTTTTAGGGTTTAGGGTAGTGCAGTGGTGTTTAAGTAGTGTAGGGGGTTGTGCTGGGGGTAGTGTTTTAGGGTTTAGGGTAGTGCAGTTGTGTTTGTGTAGTGTAGGGGGTCATGTTTTAGGGTAGTGCAGGGGTGTTTGGGTAGTGTAGGGGGTCGTGCTGGGGGTAGTGTTTTAGGGTTTAGGGTAGTGCAGTGGTGTTTGGGTAGTGTAGGGGGTCGTGCTGGGGGTAGTGTTTTAGGGTTTAGGGTAGTGCAGTGGTGTTTGTGTAGTGTAGGGGGTTGTGCTGGGGTAGTGTTTTAGGGTTTAGGGTAGTGCAGTGGTGTTTGGGTAGTGTAGGGGGTAGTGTTGGGGGTAGTCTTTTAGGGTTTAGGGTAGTGCAGTGGTGTTTGGGTAGTGTAGGGAGTCGTGCTGGGGTAGTGTTTTAGAGTTTAGGGTAGTGCAGTGGTGTTTGTGTAGTGTAGGGGGTCGTGCTTGGGGTAGTGTTTTAGGGTTTAGGGTAGTGCAGTGGTGTTTGGGTAGTGTAGGGGGTCGTGCTGGGGGTAGTGTTTTAGGGTTTAGGGTAGTGCAGTGGTGTTTGTGTAGTGTAGGGGGTTGTGCTGGGGGTAGTGTTTTAGGGTTTAGGGTAGTGCAGTGGTGTTTGGGTAGTGTAGGGGGTAGTGTTGGGGGTAGTCTTTTAGGGTTTAGGGTAGTGCAGTGGTGTTTGGGTAGTGTAGGGGGTCGTGCTGGGGGTAGTGTTTTAGGGTTTAGGGTAGTGCACTGGTGTTTGTGTAGTGTAGCGGGTTGTGCTGGGGTAGTGTTTTAGGGTTTAGGGTAGTGCAGTGGTGTTTGTGTAGTGTAGGGGGTCGTGATTTAGGGTTTAGGGTAGTGCAGTGGTGTTTGGGTAGTGTAGGGGGTCGTGCTGGGGGTAGTGTTTTAGGGTTTAGGGTAGTGCAGTGGTGTGTGGGTAGTGTAAGGGGTCATGCTGGTGGTAGTGTTTTAGGGTTTAGGGTAGTGCAGTGGTGTTCGTGTAGTGTAGGGGGTCATGCTGGGGATAGATTTAGGGTTTAGGGTAGTGCAGTGGTGTTTGTGTAGTGTAGGGGGTCGTGCTGGGGGTAGTGTTTTAGGGTTTAGGGTAGTGCTGTGGTGTTTGGGAAGTGTAGGGGGTCATGCTGGGGGTAGATTTAGGGTTTAGGGTAGTGTAGTGGTGTTTGTGTAGTGTAGGGGGTCGTGCTGGGGGTAGTGTTTTAGGGTTTAGGGTAGTGCAGTGGTGTTTGGGTAGTGTAGAGGGTCGTGCTGGGGTAGTGTTTTAGGGTTTAGGGTAGCACAGTGGTGTTTGGGTAGTGTAGGGGGTCATGCTGGGGGTTGTGTTTTAGGGTTTAGGGTAGCGCAGTCGTGTTTGGGTAGTGTAGGGGGTCGTGCTGGTGGTAGTATTTTAGGGTTTAAGGTAGCGCAGTGGTGTTTGTGTAGTGTAGGGGGTCGTGCTGGGGGTAGTGTTTTAGGGTTTAGGGTAGCGCAGTGGTGTTTGTGTAGTGTAGGGGTCGTGCTGGGGGTAGTGTTTTAGGGTTTAGGGTAGCACAGTGGTGTTTGGGTAGTGTAGGGGTTCATGCTGGGGGTAGATTTAGGGTTTAGGGTAGCACAGTGGTGTTTGTGAAGTGTAGAGGGTCGTGCTGGGGGTAGTGTTTTAAGGTTTAGGGTAGCGCAGTGGTGTTTGTGTAGTGAAGGTGGGCGTGCTGGGGGTAGTGTTTTAGGGTTTAGGGTAGTGCAGTGGTGTTTGGGTAGTGTAGGGGGTCGTGCTGGGGTAGTGTTTTAGGGTTTAGGGTAGCGCAGTGGTGTTTGGGTAGTGTAGGTGGTCGTGCTGGGGATAGTGTTTTAGGGTTTAGGGTAGTGCAGTGGTGTTTGTGTAGTATAGGGGGTCGTGCTGGGGATAGTGTTTTAGGATTTAGGGTAGTGCAGTGGTCTTTGGGTAGTGTAGGGGTCGTGCTGGGGGTAGATTTAGGGTTTAGGGTAGTGCAGTGGTGTTTGTGTAGTGTAGGGGGTCGTGCTGGGGGTAGTGTTTTAGGGTTTAGGGTAGTGCACTGGTGTCTGGGTAGTGTAGGGGGTCATGCTGGGGGTAGTGTTTTAGGGTTTAGGGTAGTGCAGTGGTGTTTGTGTAGTGTAGGGGGTCGTGCTGGGGGTAGATTTAGGGTTTAAGGTAGTGCAGTGGTGTTTAAGTAGTGTAGGGGGTCATGCTGGGGGTAGTGTTTTAGGGTTTAGGGTAGTGCAGTGGTGTTTGGGTAGTGTAGGGGGTTGTGCTGGGGGTAGTGTTTTAGGGTTTAGGGTAGTGCAGTGGTGTTTGGGTAGTGTAGGGGTCGTGCTGGGGTAGTGTTTTAGGGTTTAGGGTCGTGCAGTGGTGTTTGGGTAGTGTAGGGGGTCGTGCTGGGGGTAGATTTAGGGTTTAGGGTAGTGCAGTGGTGTTTGTGTAGTATAGGGGGTCGTGCTGGGGGTAGTGTTTTAGGGTTTAGGGTAGTGCAGTGGTGTTTGTGTAGTGTAGGGGGTCGTGCTGGGGGTAGTGTTTTAGGGTTTAGGGTAGTGCAGTGGTGTTTGTGTAGTGTAGGGGGTCATGTTTTAGGGTAGTGCAGTGGTGTTTGGGTCGTGTAGGGGGTCATGCTGGGGGTACTGATATAGGATTTAGGGTAGTGCAGTGGTGTTTGGGTAGTGTATGGGGTCATGCTGGGGGTAGTGTTCTAGGGTTTAGGGTAGTGCAGAGGTGTTTGTGTAGTGTAGGGGGTAGTGCTGGGGGTAGTGTTTTAGGGTTTAGGGTAGTGCAGTGGTGTTTGGGTAGTGTAGGGTGTAGTGCTGGGGGTAGTGTTTTAGGGTTTAGGGTAGTGCAGTGGTGTTTGGGTAGTGTAGGGGGTCGTGCTGGGGGTATAGTTTTTAGGGTAGTGCAGTGGTGTTTGGGTAGTGTAGGGGGTCATGCTGGGGGTAGTGTTTTAGGGTTTAGGGTAGTGCAGTGGTGTTTGGGTAGTGTAGGGGGTAGTGTTTTAGGGTTTAGGGTAGTGCAGTGGTGTTTGAGTAGTGTAGGGGGTCATGCTGGGGGTAGATTTAGGGTTTAGGGTAGTGCAGTGGTGTTTGTGCAGTGTAGGGGGTCATGCTGGGGGTAGTGTTTTAGGGTTTAGGGTAGTGCAGTGGTGTTTGTGTAGTGTAGGGGGTCGTGCTGGGGGTAGTGTTTTAGGTTTTGGGGTAGTGCAGTGGTGTTTGTGTAGTGTAGGGGGTAGTGTTTTAGGGTTTAGGGTAGTGCAGTGTTGTTTGTGTAGTGTAGGTGGTCATGCTGGGGTAGTGTTTTAGGGTTTAGGGTAGTGCAGTGGTGTTTGGGTAGTGTAGGGGGTCGTGCTGGGGGTAGTGTTTAGGGTTTAGTGTAGTGCAGTGGTGTTTGTGTAGTGTAGGGGGTCGTGCTGGGGGTAGTTTTTACGGTTTAGGGTAGTGCAGTGGTGTTTGGGTAGTATAGGTGGTCGTGCTGGGGGTAGTGTTTTAGGTTTTAGGGTACTACAGTGTTGTTTGTGTAGTGTAGGGGATCGTGCTGGGGTAGTGTTTTAGGGTTTAGGGTAGTGCAGTGGTGTTTGTGTAGTGTAGGGGGTCGTGCTGGGGGTAGTGTTTTAGGGTTTAGGGTAGTGCAGTGGTGTTTGTGTAGTGTAGGGGGTCGTGCTGGGGGTAGTGTTTTAGGGTTTAGGGTAGTGCAGTGGTGTTTGGGTAGTGTAGGGGGTCGTGCTGGGGTAGTGTTTTAGGGTTAAGGGTAGTGCAGTGGTGTTTGCGTAGTGTAGGGGGTCATGCTGGGGTAGTGTTTTAGGGTTTAGGGTAGTGCAGTGGTGTTTGTGTAGTGTAGGGGGTCATGCTGGGGGTATATTTAGGGTTTAGGGTAGTGCAGTGGTGTTTGGGTAGTGTAGGGGGTCATGCTGGGGGTAGTGTTTTAGGGTTTAGGGTAGTGCAGTGGTGTTTGTGTAGTGTAGGGGATCGTGCAGGGGGTAGTGTTTTAGGGTTTAGGGTAGTGCAGTGGTGTTTGTGTAGTGTAGGGGGTCGTGCTGGGGGTAGATTTAGGGTTTAGGGTAGTGCAGTGGTGTTTGGGTAGTGTAGGGGGTTGTGCTGGGGTAGATGTAGGGTTTAGTGTAGTGCAGTGGTGTTTGGGTATTGTAGGGGGTCGTGCTGGGGTAGTGTTTTAGGGTTTAGAGTAGTGCAGTGGTGTTTGTGTAGTGTAGGGGATCGTGCAGGGGGTAGTGTTTTAGGGTTTAGGGTAGTGCAGTGGTGTTTGTGTAGTGTAGGGGGTTGTGCTGGGGGTAGTGTTTTAGGGTTTAGGGTAGTGCAGTGGTGTTTGTATAGTGTAGGGGGTCATGTTTTAGGTGGTAGTGCAGTGGTGTTTGGGTAGTGTAGGGGGTCATGCTGGAGGTAGTGTTTTAGGGTTTAGGGTAGTGCAGTGGTGTTTGTGTAGTGTAGGGGGTTGTGCTGGGGTAGTGTTTAGGGTAGTGCAGTGGTGTTTGGGTAGTGTAGGGGGTCGTGCTGGGGTAGTGTTTTAGGGTTTAGGGTAGCGCAGTGGTGTTTGTGTAGTGTAGGGGGTCGTGCTGGGGATAGTGTTTTAGGGTTTAGGGTAGTGCAGTGGTGTTTGTGTAGTGTAGGGGGTCGTGCTGGGGATAGTGTTTTAGGATTTAGGGTAGTGCAGTGGTCTTTGGGTAGTGTAGGGGGTCGTGCTGGGGGTAGTGTTTTAGGGTTTAGGGTAGTGCACTGGTGTCTGGGTAGTGTAGGGGGTCATGTTGGGGGTAGTGTTTTAGGGTTTAGGGTAGTGCAGTGGTGTTTGTGTAGTGTAGGGGGTCGTGCTGGGGGTAGTGTTTAGGGTTTAGGGTAGTGCAGTGGTGTTTGTGTAGTGTAGGGGGTCATGCTGGGGTAGTGTTTAGGGTTTAGGGTAGTGCAGTGGTGTTTGTGTAGTGTAGGGGTCATGCTGGGGGTAGTGTTTTAGGGTTTAGGGTAGTGCAGTGGTGTTTGTGTAGTGTAGGGGTAGTGTTTTAGGGTTTAGGGTAGTGCAGTGGTGTTTGGGTAGTGTAGGGGGTTGTGCTGGGGGTAGTGTTTTAGGGTTTAGGGTAGTGCAGTGGTGTTTGGGTAGTGTAGGGGGTCGTGCTGGGTTAGTGTTTTAGGGTTTAGGGTAGTGCAGTGGTGTGTGGGTAGTGTAGGGGGTCATGCTGGGGGTAGTATTTAGGGTTTAGGGTAGTGCAGTGGTGTTTGTGTAGTGTAGGGGTCGTGCTGGGGTAGTGTTTTAGGGTTTAGGGTAGTGCAGTGGTGTTTGTGTAGTGTAGGGGGTCGTGCTGGGGGTAGTGTTTTAGGGTTTAGGGTAGTGCAGTGGTGTTTGTGTAGTGTAGGGGGTCAGTGTTTTAGGGTTTAGGGTAGTGCAGTGGTGTTTGGGTAGTGTAGGGGGTCATGCTGGGGGTACTGTTTTAGGGTTTAGGGTAGTGCAGTGGTGTTTGGGTAGTGTATGGGGTCATGCTGGGGGTAGTGTTTTAGGGTTTAGGGTAGTGCAGTGGTGTTTGTGTAGTGTAGGGGGTCGTGCTGGGGGTAGTGTTTTAGGGTTTAGGGTAGTGCAGTGGTGTTTGGGTAGTGTAGGGTGTCGTGCTGGGGGTAGTGTTTTAGGGTTTAGGGTAGTGCAGTGGTGTTTGGGTAGTGTAGGGGGTCGTGCTGGGGGTATAGTGTTTTAGGGTAGTGCAGTGGTGTTTGGGTAGTGTAGGGGGTCATGCTGGGGGTAGTGTTTTAGGGTTTAGGGTAGTGCAGTGGTGTTTGGGTAGTGTAGGGGGTCGTGCTGGGGTAGTTTAGGGTTTAGGGTAGTGCAGTGGTGTTTGAGTAGTGTAGGGGGTCATGCTGGGGGTAGGTTTAGGGTTTAGGGTAGTGCAGTGGTGTTTGTGCAGTGTAGGGGGTCATGCTGGGGGTAGTGTTTTAGGGTTTAGGGTAGTGCAGTGGTGTTTGTGTAGTGTAGGGGGTCGTGCTGGGGGTAGTGTTTTAGGGTTTAGGGTAGTGCAGTGGTGTTTGTGTAGTGTAGGGGTCCTGCTGGGGGTAGTGTTTTAGGGTTTAGGGTAGTGCAGTGGTGTTTGTGTAGTGTAGGTGGTCGTGCTGGGGGTAGTGTTTTAGGGTTTAGGGTAGTGCAGTGGTGTTTGGGTAGTGTAGGGGGTCGTGCTGTGGGTAGTGTTTTAGGGTTTAGGGTAGTGCAGTGGTGTTTGTGTAGTGTAGGGGGTCGTGCTGGGGGTAGTGTTTTAGGGTTTAGGGTAGTGCAGTGGTGTTTGGGTAGTGTAGGGGGTCGTGCTGGGGGTAGTGTTTTAGGGTTTAGGGTAGTGCAGTGGTGTTTGTGTAGTGTAGGGGATCGTGCTGGGGGTAGTGTTTTAGGGTTTAGGGTAGTGCAGTGGTGTTTGTGTAGTGTAGGGGGTCGTGCTGGGGGTAGTGTTTTAGGGTTTAGGGTAGTGCAGTGGTGTTTGGGTAGTGTAGGGGGTCGTGCTGGGGGTAGTGTTTTAGGGTTTAGGGTAGTGCAGTGGTGTTTGTGTAGTGTAGGGGGTCGTGCTGGGGGTAGTGTTTTAGGGTTTAGGGTAGTGCAGTGGTGTTTGGGTAGTGTAGGGGGTCGTGCTGGGGTAGTGTTTTAGGGTTTAGGGTAGTGCAGTGGTGTTTGCGTAGTGTAGGGGGTCGTGCTGGGGTAGTGTTTTAGGGTTTAGGGTAGTGCAGTGGTGTTTGTGTAGTGTAGGGGGTCATGCTGGGGGTATATTTAGGGTTTAGGGTAGTGCAGTGGTGTTTGGGTAGTGTAGGGGGTCATGCTGGGGGTAGTGTTTTAGGGTTTAGGGTAGTGCAGTGGTGTTTGTGTAGTGTAGGGGGTCGTGCTGGGGTAGTGTTTTAGGGTTTAGGGTAGTGCAGTGGTGTTTGTGTAGTGTAGGGGGTCGTGCTGGGGGTAGTGTTTTAGGGTTTAGGGTAGTGCAGTGGTGTTTGTGTAGTGTAGGGGTCGTGCTGGGGGTAGTGTTTTAGGGTTTAGGGTAGTGCAGTGGTGTTTGGGTAGTGTAGGGGGTCGTGCTGGGGGTAGTGTTTTAGGGTTTAGGGTAGTGCAGTGGTGTTTGTGTAGTGTAGGGGGTCGTGCTGGAGGTAGTGTTTTAGGGTTTAGGGTAGTGCAGTGGTGTTTGTGTAGTGTAGGGGTCATGCTGGGGGTAGTGTTTTAGGGTTTAGGGTAGTGCAGTGGTGTTTGTGTAGTGTAGGGGGTCGTGCTGGGGGTAGTGTTTTAGGGTTTAGGGTAGTGCAGTGGTGTTTGTGTAGTGTAGGGGGTCATGCTGGGGGTAGTGTTTTAGGGTTTAGGGTAGTGCAGTGGTGTTTGGGTAGTGTAGGGGGTCGTGCTGGGGGTAGTGTTTTAGGGTTTAGGGTAGCGCAGTGGTGTTTGGGTAGTGTAGGGGGTCGTGCTGGGGGTAGTGTTTTAGGGTTTAGGGTAGTGCAGTGGTGTTTGGGTAGTGTAGGGGGTCGTGCTGGGGGTAGTGTTTTAGGGTTTAGGGTAGTGCAGTGGTGTTTGGGTAGTGTAGGGGTCGTGCTGGGGGTAGTGTTTTAGGGTTTAGGGTAGTGCAGTGGTGTTTGTGTAGTGTAGGGGGTCGTGCTGGGGGTAGTGTTTTAGGGTTTAGGGTAGTGCAGTGGTGTTTGTGTAGTGTAGGGGGTCGTGCTGGGGGTAGTGTTTTAGGGTTTAGGGTAGTGCAGTGGTGTTTGTGTAGTGTAGGGGGTCGTGCTGGGGGTAGTGTTTTAGGGTTTAGGGTAGTGCAGTGGTGTTTGGGTAGTGTAGGGGGTCATGCTGGGGGTAGTGTTTTAGGGTTTAGGGTAGTGCAGTGGTGTTTGGGTAGTGTAGGGGGTCATGCTGGGGGTAGTGTTTTAGGGTTTAGGGTAGTGCAGTGGTGTTTGTGTAGTGTAGGGGGTCGTGCTGGGGGTAGTGTTTTAGGGTTTAGGGTAGTGCAGTGGTGTTTGGGTAGTGTAGGGGGTCGTGCTGGGGTAGTGTTTTAGGGTTTAGGGTAGTGCAGTGGTGTTTGGGTAGTGTAGGGGGTCGTGCTGGGGGTAGTGTTTTAGGGTTTAGGGTAGTGCAGTGGTGTTTGGGTAGTGTAGGGGGTCGTGCTGGGGGTAGTGTTTTAGGGTTTAGGGTAGTGCAGTGGTGTTTGTGTAGTGTAGGGGGTCGTGCTGGGGGTAGTGTTTTAGGGTTTAGGGTAGTGCAGTGGTGTTTGTGTAGTGTAGGGGGTCGTGCTGGGGGTAGTGTTTTAGGGTTTAGGGTAGTGCAGTGGTGTTTGGGTAGTGTAGGGGGTCGTGCTGGGGGTAGTGTTTTAGGGTTTAGGGTAGTGCAGTGGTGTTTGTGTAGTGTAGGGGGTCGTGCTGGGGGTAGTGTTTTAGGGTTTATGGTAGTGCAGTGGTATTTGTGTAGTGTAGGGGTCGTGCTGGGGTAGTGTTTTAGGGTTTAGGGTAGTGCAGTGGTGTTTGTTTTAGTGTAGGGGGTCGTGCTATGGGTAGTGTTTTAGGGTTTAGGGTAGTGCAGTGGTGTTTGTGTAGTGTAGGGGGTAGTGTTTTAGGGTTTAGGGTAGTGCAGTGGTGTTTGGGTAGTGTAGGGGGTCGTGCTAGGGGTAGTGTTTTAGGGTTTAGGGTAGTGCAGTGGTGTTTGTGTAGTGTAGGGGGTCGTGCTGGGGGTAGTGTTTTAGGGTTTAGGGTAGTGCAGTGGTGTTTGGGTAGTGTAGGGGGTCGTGCTGGGGGTAGTGTTTTAGGATTTAGGGTAGTGCAGTGGTGTTTGGGTAGTGTAGGGGGTCGTGCTGGGGGTAGTGTTTTAGGGTTTAGGGTAGTGCAGTGGTGTTTGTGTAGTGTAGGGGGTCGTGCTGGGGGTAGTGTTTTAGGGTTTAGGGTAGTGCAGTGGTGTTTGTGGTAGTGTAGGGGGTCGTGCTGGAGGTAGAGTTAGGGTTTAGGGTAGTGCAGTGGTGTTTGGGTAGTGTAGGGGGTCGTGCTGGGGGTAGTGTTTTAGGGTTTAGGGTAGTGCAGTGGTGTCTGGGTAGTATAGGTGGTCATGCTGGGGGTAGTGTTTTAGGGTTTAGGGTAGTGCAGTGGTGTTTGTGTAGTGTAGGGGGTCGTGCTGGGGTAGATTTAGGGTTTAGGGTAGTGCAGTGGTGTTTGGGTAGTGTAGGGGGTCATGCTGGGGGTAGTGTTTTAGGGTTTAGGGTAGTGCAGTGGTGTTTGGGTAGTGTAGGGGGTCGTGCTGGGGGTAGATTTAGGGTTTAGGGTAGTGCAGTGGTGTTTGGGTAGTGTAGGGGTCGTGCTGGGGGTAGTGTTTTAGGTTTTAGGGTAGTGCAGTGGTGTTTGGGTAGTGTAGGGGGTCGTGCTGGGGGTAGATTTAGGGTTTAGGGTAGTGCAGTGGTGTTTGGGTAGTGTAGGGGGTCGTGCTGGGGGTAGTGTTTTAGGGTTTAGGGTAGTGCAGTGGTGTTTGGGTAGTGTAGGGGTCATGCTGGGGGTAGTGTTTTAGGGTTTAGGGTAGTGCAGTGGTGTTTGTGTAGTGTAGGGGGTCATGCTGGGGGTAGTGTTTTAGGGTTTAGGGTAGTGCAGTGGTGTTTGGGTAGTGTAGGGGGTCGTGCTGGGGGTAGATTTAGGGTTTAGGGTAGTGCAGTGGTGTTTGTGTATTGTAGGGGTCGTGCTGGGGGTAGTGTTTTAGGGTTTAGGGTAGTGCAGTGGTGTATGTGTAGTGTAGGGGGTAGTGTTTAAGGGTTTAGGGTAGTGCAGTGGTGTTTGTGTAGTGTAGGGGGTCGTGCTGGGGGTAGTGTTTTAGGGTTTAGGGTAGTGCAGTGGTGTTTGTGTAGTGTAGGGGGAAGTGTTTTAGGGTTTAGGGTAGTGCAGTGGTGTTTGTGTAGTGTAGGGGGTCGTGCTGGGGGTAGTATTTTAGGGTTTAGGGTAGTGCAGTGGTGTTTGGGTAGTGTAGGGGTCATGCTGGGGTAGTGTTTTAGGGTTTAGGGTAGTGCAGTTGTGTTTGGGTAGTGTAGGGGGTCGTGCTGGGGGTAGTGTTTTAGGGTTTAGGGTAGTGCAGTGGTGTTTGTGTAGTGTAGGGGGTCATGCTGGGGGTAGTGTTTTAGGGTTTAGGGTAGTGCAGTGGTGTTTGGGTAGTGTAGGGGGTCGTGCTGGGGTAGTGTTTAGGGTTTAGGGTAGTGCAGTGGTGTTTGTGTAGTGTAGGGGGTCATGCTGGGGGTAGTGTTTTAGGGTTTAGGGTAGTGCAGTGGTGTTTGTGTAGTGTAGGGGGTCAGTGCTGGGGGTAGTGTTTTAGGGTTTAGGGTAGTGCAGTGGTGTTTGTGTAGTGTAGGGGGTCGTGCTGGGGGTAGATTTAGGGTTTAGGGAAGTGCAGTGGTGTTTGGGTCATGTAGGGGGTTGTGCTGGGGGTAGTGTTTTAGGGTTTAGGGTAGTGCAGTGGTGTTTGGGTAGTGTAGGGGGTCGTGCTGGGGGTAGTGTTTTAGGGTTTAGGGTAGTGCAGTGGTGTTTGGGTAGTGTAGGGGTCGTGCTGGGGGTAGTGTTTTAGGGTTTAGGGTAGTGCAGTGGTGTTTGGGTAGTGTAGGGGGTCATGCTGGGGGTAGTGTTTTAGGGTTTAGGGTAGTGCAGTGGTGTTTGGGTAGTGTAGGGGGTCATGCTGGGGGTAGTGTTTTAGGGTTTAGGGTAGTGCAGTGGTGTTTGGGTAGTGTAGGGGTCGTGCTGGGGGTAGTGTTTTATGGTTTAGGGTAGTACAGTGGTGTTCGGGTAGTGTAGGGGTCGTGCTGGGGTAGTTTTAGGGTTTAGGGTAGTGCAGTGGTGTTTGTGTAGTGTAGGGGGTCATGCTGGGGGTAGTGTTTTAGGGTTTAGGGTAGTGCAGTGGTGTTTGGGTAGTGTAGGGGGTCGTGCTGGGGGTAGTGTTTTAGGGTTTAGGGTAGTGCAGTGGTGTTTGTGTAGTGTAGGGGTCGTGCTGGGGGTAGTGTTTTAGGGTTTAGGGTAGTGCAGTGGTGTTTGTGTAGTGTAGGGGGTCGTGCTGGGGGTAGTGTTTTAGGGTTTAGGGTAGTGCAGTGGTGTTTGTGTAGTGTAGGGGGTCGTGTGTTTAGGGTTAGGTAGTGCAGTGGTGTTTGTGTAGTGTAGGGGGTCATGCTGGGGGTAGTGTTTTAGGGTTTAGGGTAGTGCAGTGGTGTTTGGGTAGTGTAGGGGGTCGTGCTGGGGGTAGTGTTTTAGGGGTAGTGCAGTGGTGTTTGTGTGTAGTGTAGGGGGTAGTGTTTTAGGGTTTAGGGTAGTGCAGTGGTGTTTGGGTAGTGTAGGGGGTCATGCTGGGGGTAGTGTTTTAGGGTTTAGGGCAGTGCAGTCGTGTTTGTATAGTGTAGGGGGTCGTGCTGGGGATAGTGTTTTAGGGTTTAGGGCAGTGCAGTGGTGTTTGGGTAGTGTAGGGGGTCGTGCTGGGGTAGATTTAGGGTTTAGGTTAGCGCAGTGGTGTTTGGGTAGTGTAGGGGGTCATGCTGGGGGTAGATTTAGGGTTTAGGGTAGCGCAGTGGTGTTTGGGTAGTGTAGGGGGTCGTGCTGGGGGTAGTGTTTTAGGGTTTAGGGTAGCGCAGTGGTGTTTGGGTAGTGTAGGGGGTCGTGCTGGGGGTAGTGTTTTAGGGTAGCGCAGTGGTGTTTGGGTAGTGTAGGGGGTCATGCTGGGGGTAGTGTTTTAGGGTTTAGGGTAGCGCAGTGGTGTTTGTGTAGTGTAGGGGGTCATGCTGGGGGTAGATTTAGGGTTTAGGGTAGTGCAGTGGTGTTTGTGTAGTGTAGGGGGTCGTGCTGGGGGTAGTGTTTTAGGGTTTAGGGTAGTGCAGTGGTGTTTGGGTAGTGTAGGGGGTCGTGCTGGGGGTAGTGTTTTAGGGTAGTGCAGTGGTGTTTGTGTAGTGTAGGGGGTCATGCTGGGGGTAGTGTTTTAGGGTTTAGGGTAGTGCAGTGGTGTTTGTGTAGTGTAGGGGGTCGTGCTGGGATAAGTGTTTTAGGGCTTAGGGTAGTGCAGTGGTGTTTGGGTAGTGTAGGGGGTCGTGCTGGGGGTAGTGTTTTAGGGTTTAGGGTAGTGCAGTGGTGTTTGTGTAGTGTAGGGGGTCATGCTGGGGGTAGTGTTTTAGGGTTTAGGGTGGTGCAGTGGTGTTTGTGTAGTGTAGGGGGTAGTGCTGGGGGTAGATTTAGGGTTTAGGGTAGTGCAGTGGTGTTTGGGTAGTGTAGGGAGTCGTGCTGGGGGTAGTGTTTTAGGGTTTAGGGTAGTGCTTTGGTGTTTGGGTAGTGTAGGGGGTCGTGCTGGGCATAGTGTTTTAGGGTTTAGGGTAGTGCAGTGGTGTTTGTGTAGTGTAGGGGGTCGTGCTGGGGGTAGTGTTTTAGGGTTTAGGGTAGTGCAGTGGTGTTTGGGTAGTGTAGGGGGTCATGCTGGGGGTAGTGTTTTAGGGTTTAGGGTAGTGCAGTGGTGTTTGGGTAGTGTAGGGGGTCGTGCTGGGGGTAGTATTTAGGGTTTAGGGTAGTGCAGTGGTGTTTGTGTAGTGTAGGGGGTCGTGCTGGGGGTAGTGTTTTAGGGTTTAGGGTAGTGCAGTGGTGTTTGTGGTAGTGTAGGGGGTCGTGCTGGGGGTAGTGTTTTAGGGTTTAGGGTAGTGCAGTGGTGTTTGGGTAGTGTAGGGGGTCGTGCTGGGGGTAGTGTTTTAGGGTTTAGGGTAGTGCAGTGGTGTTTGGGTAGTGTAGGGGGTCGTGCTGGGGGTAGTGTTTTAGGGTTTAGGGTAGTGCAGTGGTGTTTGTGTAGTGTAGGGGTCATGCTGGGGGTAGATTTAGGGTTTAGGGTAGTGCAGTGGTGTTTGTGTAGTGTAGGGGGTCGTGCTAGGGGTAGTGTTTTAGGGTTTAGGGTAGTGCAGTGGTGTTTGTGTAGTGTAGGGGGTCGTGCTGGGGTAGGTTTAGGTTTAGGGTAGTGCAGTGGTGTTTGGGTAGTGTAGGGGGTCATGCTGGGGGTAGTTTAGGGTTTAGGGTAGTGCAGTGGTGTTTGGGTAGTGTAGGGGGTCATGCTGGGGGTAGTGTTTTAGGGTTTAGGGTAGTGCAGTGGTGTTTGTGTAGTGTAGGGGGTCGTGCTGGGGGTAGTGTTTTAGGGTTTAGGGTAGTGCAGTGGTGTTTGTGTAGTGTAGGGGGTCGTGCTGGGGTAGTTTAGGTTTAGGGTAGTGCAGTGGTGTTTGGGTAGTGTAGGGGGTCATGCTGGGGGTAGGGTTTTAGGGTTTAGGGTAGTGCAGTGGTGTTTGTGTAGTGTAGGGGGTCATGCTGGGGGTAGTGTTTTAGGGTTTAGGGTAGTGCAGTGGTGTTTGGGTAGATCGACAACAATAGATCTCGCCAAGCGTGCAGCGCATGCGCTGCGTCGCTAGGCGAGACCTAAAAAGCATTGCACCAAGATGGCTGCCAACACTTCCTGGATTGAAGTGTTGGCAGCCAATTAGAGCCAAGCTCGTGCTTGTGTAGGTAGGTCCCGCCCAGATATATAAAGATTTTTTTCCTTTAATATCTCAAAAACTACTGAACGGATTTACACCATTTAAAAAAAAGGTCTCTTTCTGAACCAAGGGCTACCTTTTTGCCAAATTTGGTGTAATTCCGTTCAGCAGTTCGAGCTGTAGCCGTGTCTAAAGTTTCCTATGGGAAATTGATTTTCCAACCTCTATTTTTTGAATTTCTCAGGAACTACTGAACGGATTTACACCATTTAACAAAAAGGACTCTTTCTGAACCAAGGGCTAACTTTTTGCCAAATTTGGTATAATTCCGTTCAGCAGTTCGGGCTGTAGCCGTGTCTAAAGTTTCCTATGGAAAATAACATGGGGAAAACACGTTTTGGGACCCCCCTTTTTTCTTGGCCCCCGCTTGGCGAATCACCCCGAAACTTTCAAGACAGGAGCTGACCAGAGCGCCTCACTAGTTTTGACAATTTCGCGATGATTCATCAAACGACGCCAAAGTTATTGGGAAAATAAAAAATGCTTTTCCTATGGAAAATAGGTCCTAACTATAACAACCTACTGGCGACCGCCAGTAGGTAATATATATATATATATCATAGCTCCATAGGTTTTGCTCCTTCTTCGCGCACTTGCGGACGGGTGCTTTCTCACGGGTGGTGCTCCCGCTAACATGTACGCTCCCAAACTTGCATATTTCTCACAACAAGAAAGAAAAGCACTGACGGGGGCGAGTCCAGGTCTTTTATTCACGGACTCACAGCAACCAGACGCATTTCGGCAGCCGCCTTTTTCGATGGTAATCAGGCGCCTGATTACCATCGAAAAAGGCGGCTGCCGAAAGCGTCTGGTTGCTGTGAGTCTGTGAATAAAAGACCTGGACTCGCCCCCGTCAGTGCTTTTCTTTCTTGTTGTGAGAAATATGCAAGTTTGGGAGCGTACATATATATATATATATGCTCCTTGATGCACAGTGAACGGCGCACTCACGGACGGGTGCTTTACAAACGCGGGGTGCGCCCGCGATATTTATCCAGGCTCTGTTTCTGTGTTTCAAAAGAAAACAGCACGCTGGGCACTTGCTAGAGTTTATTGCGTTGCCAATAAACTCTAGCAACTGCCCTCGCGAGTGCTGTTTTTCTTTTGGGAAACAAGGAAACGGAGCTTGGATATATATATATATATATATATATGGCGGCGGTGCAGGGCACGAAATAAAACTTATTGCACCAGAACTTGGGTCTGCATTCGTATGTTCCTGTTTGAAAGGAGTATGAGAGGCGAAGCAGGAGATATATATATATATATATATATATATATATATATATATATATATATATATATATATATATATATATATATTCAGAAACACAAGGATGCCGCACTCCAGATATGGCTTCAGAGTTGCTTTATTTTCACCACGACTGGTGGTAGTGGTGGTGAAATTAAAGCAACTCTGAAACCTGTCTCTGGAGTGCGGCATCCTTTGTGTTTCTGAATTTAAATATCGGGTAAGGATTCTACCCGTTGCTGCCTGCACCAGGTATTGAGCGCGCTGACATTGGGAATTAATTGTTTGATATATATATATATATATTTACAGAGAGATTTCTCAGTGCTGAAAATATGAGACTGTGAAAGAACTATATTGAGCGTCTTTGAAGTTACATGAAAGGCAGTAAAGTGTGGTACTGCTGCAGAGTACAAAAATAAATTCCTGCTAGATAGAGATATCTGACTTTTGCCTAGTGGCAGTTTTGACGCCATAAAGGGCATGCTGGAAAGAACAGATCTGTATTATGTGGATAGCTAAGTGGATTAGTAAAGCCACGCAGTAGAAACACTTTGAAACAGATGAAATGTATGTGAGAGAGGGGCTATGAAGAGATGAGGGGCACGTTTGCAAGGATGGTAGTGAGGGAATTAAAGGAGGTCATGGTGTGCAACTGTAAAGCACACGTTCACCCGTAGGCATCTTGGCGCCAAAATGATGGTCGCACTGGCTTCCACCAGCGCTAAAAGGCTGCGATGATGGGTATGTTGCAAGGTAAAGTAATACTGTGTCTTTTTTCTCTCTTTCTTAGTCTTTTTGGAGAGCGTACGGATTTCGCAAAGGAAAGGTAAGGTGACTTCGTCATTATTGACTGTTAAACATTTCACTCACGCACACACCCACCTAAACTTTGAAACCAACAACCTATCTGCCTTCTACGTAGGACAGTGTTTTAAAAGGATAGTTTTAGGCACTAGCAGAGATGGCGTATCGTTGGATGAATGCTGCCCAGGCCCTAAGTCTGGTTCTGGAGTCCAGCTCTGAGGCAGGATCAGAGACTGAGACAGCAGATACTGAGACAGCATCTGAGGGAGAGGACAATGGAGCCGAATCTGGGAGTGATTTTTCAGTCGGCGCAGTTCCATCCGACGACTCATCTTCCAGCGATTCTGAAGGAGACGATGTCAGTCGTGCTGTCCCTTTGCCTGCACAGTCTGTGCAGCAGGACACCAGTAACAGGTTAGAGAAACCCAGAGCACAGGCACGTGCGGCCGCAAGCACAGACGGAGTGCTGTCTTGGCAGCCTCCCAATTTAGTTCAGCCCCAAATTCCACCTTTCACTGGTGACGCTGGATGTAAAGTCGATACGGTGAATTTTTTGCCAATTGACTATGTCCATCTCTTTTTGGATGTTGACTTCCTTGACGAAATTGTGCAGCAAACAAATTTGCGTGCCGAACAATTTCTGAGGGAGCAAGGAGGCACTCTTGGGCCTCATTCTAGGGCGCGCAAGTGGACTCCCACTTCTTTAGGGGACTTGAAGATATTTTTGGGTTTCACACTTAAAATGGGGGTAGTGCATAAACCAACCTTGCTATCCTACTGGTCTACTCGCACGGTTTGGTTAACACCCATCTTCGCACCATACATGAGCAGAGATCGTTTTTTGCTATTGCAGCGCATGCTGCATTTCAATGATAATTCTGCTGCATTGCCCCAGGACTATCCAGACCATGACAGGTTGTTCAAAATTTGGCCTGTCGTGGAACATTTGTCTGCCAGGTTTCCAGAGGTTTATACTCCTGGAAAGAATATAGCCATTGATGAGTCCTTGATCTTGTATAAAGGGCGGCTGCTGTTTAGGCAGTACATTCCGAGCAAACGTGCTCGCTATTGCATCAAGCTGTACATGCTGTGTGAGAGCTCGACTGGCTATGTGTACAGCTTGAGAGTGTATACAGGGAAGGACACAAGTCTTAACCCTGTAGGTTGCCCTCCCACGCTAGGGGTCACAGCAAAGATCATATGGGAGCTTGTCCAGTCACTTCTTCACAAAGGTTATAACCTTTATGTGGACAATTTCTATACAGGAGTAGAGCTGTTCAGTGAGCTCTACAAAGCTGGCACTGTGGCTTGCGGTACAATTCGTTGTCGCCGCAAAGGATTCCCGCAGGAGCTTGTTTGCAAGAAGCTCCAGAAATCCCAGAGTACTGCGTTGCGTTCCAACGAACTGCTCGCAGTCAAGTTCTCAGATAGGCATACGGGCGCGGGAGATGCCGATTGGCTGATCGGCTGAGAAGGCCGCAACCACTCCCCCTCACTTCCCCTTGACGTCAGACGCCAGCAACAGCTGTAAGGAGCTGCGAAGCCACGAAGACGCTGCCGCCGACAAAGCCGATGCTCCGGAGCCGCGGAGCTTCAGAAGCCGGTCTCTTTGCTACTTTTTCAGGCAGAGTCTCAGCAACAGGCGGCACCTTATCTTTATGAGGAGGAAAGGGATTTTATTTTTTTTCCCCCTCTGGATGTTCCTTTTTTTTCTTTTTTTGAGTCCCACTTTCGCTCAGTGCGAGGAGCCAGGAGTGGAGCAGAAACAGAAGACTCCGGTGCCGGTGCTAGTCAAAATGCAAGGCAAGATTTTCCTTGCTTAGAACCAAGCTACTTTTGGCTTTTGTTGGAGTCCACGGGAACCTACTGCTGTGGCCCCCGGACAAGAGAATGTGAGATCGCTTTACTGGGACTCCAGGTTTCTCTCCAGGAGGGGGTAAGTGAAGATCTTGTTCTTACTCACCTGGTTGAGGGTCGCTGGGGTGGCCCCATAAGGACCCTTAAATTAATCTGGTAGCATTTCTGGCCAGTGATCGGCAAAGGGACTTGGCAAGCAGTACATCATGCAAAAACAGACCAAAGTAGTTAAAGGGATTGCTCAGTCTACTCAGTCCGAATCTCCGAATCTGGGCCAAAAAGCAAAAAAACGAGTCGGCCAGACCGCGGCGCGGTCTAACCAAGCAGCCACATTCAGAAAAGGCCTCCCCCTTCTGTCTGAATTCGCTGAGATGGCATGTGCTGAGGCCACCAAATGAGACCTTCATGAAGTAGATCTGGCGGATTCGGACTCCTCCATTAGCCCTACTGAGCTGGCTCCCTTAAGGGCGGACTCACCAATCTCTGCTGCCTTGACTAAAGTAACTACGACGCCGGGTGGCGCAGCGGGGGAATCCACTGAGTTTAGAAAATACCCTATTTTTTTCAAAGCCAAACAGGGCGGGCTCTTGGCTGAAGCCGAGCAGGAGATGGAAGGGAATGACCCCCTTTCAGCTGACACCTCTTTGGGCTCTGGCCCGGAAAATTTAAACTCCGAGAATGGCAGTCATCCCTCCCTTTCCCTCCTTACATCCTCAGGCGTGTTAAATCCACCAGCTGGAGAAGGAGCTATATATCATGCTATTTCGGCGACCCCAGAAGTGTCAATGCTAGCTTTACCAGAGGTGTCCATGCCGGTTGACCAAGAGGGCTCTCAGGCGGAGGACAGGTCTAACGCAAATCAGATTTATCCTTCTCTAGACAGTAGCTCTTTCTCCATGCAATGGGACGCTAAGAGCCTTCTTAATCTGATTCTGGAAGAAATCCGTGAGTTAAAAACCTCCCAATCTGCTGAGATCGCAGCAATTCATGCCCGCCTGACAAAGATTGAGGAAAACATGGCTCAGATCCCGGCGCGGCTCTCGGAGGCCGAAACCAGGATTTCTCAATTGGAGGATCAAGTGTCATCTATGAACCTCAAAGTTGCCAGTTTCCAGTCCCAGAGAACTACGCTGAAATTTAAGTTGGAGGAGTTAGAGAACCATTCTAGGCGCTCAAATCTGCGAATCTTGGGCATCCCGGAGGGCATTGAGGGTCAACAGACGCTACAATGGATTGACTCATTAATAAAGAAGAGTGTCCTCCCAGAATTTAATGATGATCTAACAATAATGAGAGCCCATCGCGTTCCAGCACACCTCCCTCCTAATGCCAAGTTCCCACGGACTATCTTGGTTAACTTCGGGAACTTTAGGATCAAGGAACAGATTTTATCTAGAGCTATTAAACAAAGACAGTTTTCTTCTGCAGAAGTGCCAGTATGTCGCATTTTTTCAGACATGTCCGCCTCCGCAGCAAAAAGGCGGAAAGAATTCGTTAAAATGTTACATTTGTTTAAGGCACAAGGGCGCAAGCGATGATAGCCCAGCAGAGGAAGCTGAAAGTGCTAGTTAAGGGCAAATTCCACGTCTTTTGCAGTGTCCCAGATGCGCAGGAATTATTGCAACAGATATCTAAGGATAAACCCTAATGGCTGTTAGCTAGTCTTCAGTTCGACAGCTATGGGGGTTCTTCTTCTCTTTTTTGAAGCCACTGGTTTACAGAGGATTGTTATTGCTTTCTCTATTTTGGTTTCTTCCTTGTTGGGTCTTTCCTTTTTCTTTCTTTTGCTGTCAAAGGCTGTTAATATGTTGCTTTTTTTCAGTTAAGAAGGGGAGGGGAGGGCAGGGGGGGGCTGATCGACCGCACCAGGCACTAAGTCATTGTGCCAGTAGAAGGGTGGGGGGGATAGGTTGTCTGCTCTGAGCAGGGGCGGCCATATGCTCGGGTGACAATGGGTCAAGGGAGGGAACACGGGGGTGGAAAGGGAGCATGTGGAAAAAACGAAAACCATATTCCAGACTTCAATACATATGTCCATCACGATTTAGATAGGAAGAAGGGGGGACAAGTTATCTTGCTTATCTCTAGGTGCACACTGTGTGTTAAAATTGGGAGTTTCGATACATTTTTTAATCCATCCGGAAATATAAAAGCGTGTCTTTTTTGTCGTAAATGGCAAATTGGAAATAAGATTAATGGGAAATAAGGAACTACTGAAGGTGGTTTCTTTTAATGTAAATGGCCTTAACAATAAGAGGAAAATGAGGGCCATTGAGGCCTGGATTAAGACAGAGAATCCTTCTGTTATCCTGATACAAGAAACCCATATACCAGCGGGGAAAATAGCAGACTTCTCAATGTTTAAATCCTGGGCGGCGTATAGGGGTTTCTCTTCATCATCTGCAGCTCACAGGGGGACAGCTATTTTTCTCAGTAAGAAATTTCAGGCAGAGGTAGTTAATTCGGCGAGTGACCAATGTGGAAGATGGTGTTGGGTCACCTGTAATCTAGGACACAGATCCCTGACGCTCGCTAGCCTATATGCCCCAGTGGAGGATAACCCCACCCCATATGAGGAATTTTTTCAATCCCTAATCCAAGTTTCAGAGGAGATAATTGTGGGGGGAGATTTCAATTTGTTAATGAATCCGAAAATTGATTCCTCGTCAAAAGCGAAAAAACAGTTAAAGCAAAAATCTCTTAAATTGGTTCAAAGCTACAGCTCAATGCTTGATATTGTTGACCCTTGGCGGGCTGCATTCCCTACTGAAATCGCCTATACCTGCTTTTCAGGGAGATTCCATACGTTTTCGCGTATTGATTTTTTCCTTATCTCCAGGGGTTTGGTTTTTAAATCACAAAAAGTCCTTCAGAGTGGGCTCTCGGATCATGCACTGGTTATTTTAGAGTTGGAACTGGGCGAATGTAAGAAAACCTCCAGAAGATGGCAGCTAAATCGACAGTACTTATTTGAGGAAAATTGGGCCTCTTATCAAATCAGAAATCAGAGAGTTCTTTGAGCGAAACCATGGTTCAGCTCCACTACACATGGTCTGGGACTCGTTTAAAGCCTTTTTCCGTGGGCTTGCTGTTGCTAAAGATGCGGAGATCTCAAGGAGTAGGAAGGAGAAGGAACAAATATTTGAGCAAAATGTGCAAAGGTCCCTGGATAGATTCCTTTCTAGCCCCACTATGGCGAACCGTCGACAGTTGGATCAGGCTAAACGGAACCTGGCCGAGAAATACTATGCGAAAAGTGAATCCCTATTTCAGCAGGATAGGCAAAAGATTTATGAGGAAAGCAATTATACAGGCAGATTTCTAGCATGGCAGGCAAGGGAGCGGGCGGTAAGCAATCAAATAGTCGCACTGAGAAGACCCACTTCAGGTTCCCGTTCTGAGGATAGGGGAGCAATAGGAGACATTATGGTACAACATTACGAGAGGATATATGGCCAACATCAATCTATCGATATGTCATCTTTGGGAGATTTTCTCCAGGAAAATGAATTACCTGTCTTAACAGACTTAGAAAAAAGAAATATGGCTAGACCATTCACAAAAGAAGAGCTGGGGGGGTTATCAAAAACCTCCCGAATGGTAAAGCCTGTGGGCCAGATGGCCTCCCTTCCGAGTTTTTTAAAGCATTCGCTAGCGTAATTGTGGATTATCTTCTTTTATTGGCAAATTCAATTCTGGAAGGAGGACTCTATACCTCTTTCTTTCAGAAGAGGGAATGTAGTTAGTTTTTTAAAAAAGGCAAAAATAGTGAGGACCCTAATTCAATCGCCCAATAACTCTCTTTAAATTGTGACTACAAATTAATTACTAAACTCTTAGCCAATCGTTTTAATGGGAGCGCCTCGCATTTAATCCACCCTGATCAGAATGGTTTTATAGCCGGGAGGCAACTCGGAACAAATACGCATTTTTTAGTAGAAGCACTGGACTACTTTGAGACCAGGAAGATTCCGGCATTAGTACTTTTTTTAGACGCCGAAAAGGCATTTGATTTGGTCATCTGGGAGACTTTATTCTGTATTTTAACAAAATTTGGCATTCCCTCCAAAATTACAGGCTTGGTGGAGAAATTATACATGAATGCAGAGGCCAATATTATCATTAATGCCACTCAGGTCGGCCAAGTAAAAGTCAAAAGGGGAACCAGACAAGGCTGCCCGTTATCCCCGGTGCTATTCGCCTTTTTTATTGAGCCTCTTGCGATAGCTTTCAGAAATAACGGGGACATTTGCCCCCCGCTCCCATCCATGAGTAAAGTTAAATTATATGCCGACGACATTATGCTCATAATAAAGCCGGAGGAGAAAGTCCAGGCAAAAGCCTTCCAGATTTTTGATCTTTATGAGTCGTTCGGTGGCTATAAAATTAATAAAAGAAAAACAGAAATAATTTTGTGTGGATGTACATCTGGGGTTTTACACCCCGATATTCTTCCGTGTTTTAATTCGAACCCCAAGCGGTACTTAGGGGTCTATTTTTGGTCACACATTTCGGATCTTTATGATCTGAATTTCGCCCCATTGTTACGAAAAGTCCAGGACTTATTTACACGATGGAACTCTCTCCCTCTAACCATTCTAGGAAGGGTCGCTCTGATTAAAATGTCAGTGCTTCCACTGTTTAATTTCCTTTTTTTTACAATTCCCTGTGTGTTAGTGAATTCTTTTTTACGAGATTAGAGTCAATGTTTACATCGTTCCTGTGGGATAAGAAAATTCCCAGAATCGCACTTAGCACCTTATATGAGAATTTGGAAGATGGTGGCTTAGCCCTCCCCAATCTTAAAGAATATTATTTTTACGTATTTTGCACACTACATGTCTAGATTTAAGCAGGGTCCACAGTCGGGTCTTTTTATTAACTTTTTTATGAATTTAATATTTAAAGAAAATCAGATCCATTGCCCATTATCAATATTTCGATCTCCAAAATCAGTAAGATATAAGTGTCTACACTGGTTTTTTCATAAACGCCAGGCTTTTTTAGACGGTATTCCATTCCAATTATCAATGTCACAACCCCTATAGTTGATCTCTTTGTTTCAGCAGGTATTAGAGAGTTCTTTTTAATTACACAAAACTGGTCCAAGGCTGGTTTTCATAGACTTGCCGACTTTCTTCGGAACGATAAATGGATAAGTGTAAGCGAAATGTCTCAATTAATCCCCGGCGATTTTCTCCTCCTGGGGTCATATAATACTCTTAGTAAATTCTTTAGCAATCTTGATTTGCTCCAGATTACTGCCCAGAAACAGTTAGTTTATGACTTGCAGGAAGATATGGTAATGAAAAACCGGGGACTGGAAAAAAAGCTAGCCACAATTAAAGGGGTAGATTTGGTGATCAAGGCTATAACAAAATGGGGTAAATATGAAGACCTGGAAATTACAGCAAATATGTGGTCTACAATCAATAATTTAAATTTTAGTTCAGTCAGAGGGGCTAATTGGAGAAGGATGTTATATTTTAGCAAGTGGCTATTGTATAGAACCCCGTGTTTTGTAGCCAAGGTTTATCCCAATCAATCAGGGCAGTGTTTCCGGTGCCATACTCACCCTGCAGCCAACTGGACTCATATAATATTACAGTGCCCCCTGATCCAGAAGTTCTGGAACGATATTTTTGAGTATCTGACAACAGAATGCTCGATATCAATTGGTTTTAATGATCGACTGATAGTGTGGGGTTATGACCCAGATTTGCAGTTACCTGAGAAGCTGATTAAACTTTTATATATTGGCATGGCTGTCGCCAGATCACTTCTACTTCAAAGATGAGCGAACGGATTTAATTCAGTCTAAAATTGAATGGGTTCGGAAAATGGGTCAGGTTAGAAGAAGCGAACGAACCTATGCTTCACGAATAGGGGGACTTAAGAAATTTGAGAAGATCTGGGCACTGTATTTTGACTCTGTTCCCTAAAGTCAGTATATAATTTGCTCTATCCCTTTAATCTGTCCTTTCTTTTATGACCTGGTATTTTAACATGGATAGTACACTTTTGGTCACTTGATCAGTTTTGTTGGAGGCAATGGAGACAAGTTTTGAGATTCTAGGTGTTTTTATTAAGATCCCCCTGCTTATCAATTATTAACGATTAGATCTGTTGTGTATTGATTAATTGATGTTATTTATTACCCCTTTGAATGCTATGGTTGGATTTTAAAGGATGTATATTCGGATTTATTGTATTGTATTGTATATGGTTTTCAATAAAAAAAATTAAAAAAAATTAAAAAAGTTCTCAGATAGGCGTGACGTGTACGTGCTCACTACAATTCATGCTGAGAGCACTTCCCCTCTCACGGTTTGGGGTCAGATGGCCGAAGTCCACAAGCCCACCTGTATATTTGATTACAACAAGTACATGGGCGTAGTGGACAAGAACGACCAGGTTCTTCAGCCATACAATGCGAGTCGTAAAACTCGCACTTGGTATAAGAAACTGTTTACTCACCTGATCCAGATGGCAACATACAATGCATATGTTGTTTATTGTCAGACCACCACAGGAAGACTCATGTCTTTCCTTGACTTTCAGTTGTCTGTGATTGAAAGTCTCACTGCTACAGAAGCAGCAGCCTCCACTTCATGTGTTCTGGAGGACGTGGCAAGGCTGCAGGAGCGACACTTTGCTGATAAAATTCCTGCAACACCCAAAAAGGAGCGACCATGTCGTCGTTGTAAAGTGTGCTCGATGCAGGGAAAGAGGCAGGAAACTCGTGTTTACTGTCCCCAGTGCCCAAGTAAGCCTGCCTTCTGTTTTCCTACTTGCTTTATGTTGTATCACACTAAAGCAAAATACTGGGAAATTGACTGAGGTGGAGCTGCCAATAGGTAAACCTTTCAATTGGTGTGAATGGATACCTACTGTCTGTGGGCCACTCCTTCACTACGCAAGCAGGTGCAGAATATTTGTTCCTCTACTTCAGGAAATCATGGACTTCTCAACACCATTATCTGCTTTCAGAACGTGGTAGTTGTTCTGTTCGCCAATTGACAAGTGCATTATAGTCCCCACACTGCACATACTGGTGGACAGAACATATGCCACGTTGTCATGGTGTACCCGTGTTTCACATTCAACCGTTCTTCATAGTTTATGATGTTCTCTTTAGGAAGCTTTTGAAAATTTCCAGCATGTTTGCCTTAGTTTCAAAGGTAGATATACTTGCTCAGCTCGAGGAATGACTTTGCGGCATACTCGAGCACCCCCAACTTCCATCCACAAACTGGAAGGAGTTGGATTGAGCATAGTGAGAGCATTGATAGCACGTGACAGAAATGTTTACTCAAGCTTCAAGTAGCTAGAGATGGAAGGCATTAGTATAGGGTCTCTTAACAATTGGACAGGATTAGTCAGGACTCTGAGGACAGACACACGAACGGGTTAGAACAGCTTACGGTAGGTGCGCTTTCCGAGGAATATTGCAAAGGTAGAAGGCAGATAGTAAAGGTAGTTTAGATACACGTCATGACTTCATCTTCACCCATGGATTCAAATCCATTGCTGCCACACTCACACTGAATTTACTGTAGTACTTATGGGTCAATGCTGCTTGCCATGTTCATCCTCCGTTAGAACTTAGTAGATGGTCAGTTTGCTGTATGATAAGTGCATTACAGTCACTGCACATAACGGTGGATTGGACATATGCTATGTTGTCACGGACTACCCGTGTTTCACATTCATCCGTTCTTCATAGTTTGTGATGTTATCTTTAGAAAGCTTTTGAAAATTTCCAGCATGTTTGCCTTAGTTTAAAAGGTAGATATGCTTGCTCAGCTCGAGGAATGACTTTGCGGCATACTCGGGCACCCCCAACTTGCATCCACAAACTGGAAGGAGTTGGATTGAGCACAGTGAGTGCGCTAAAGGCGCATGAAAGACATGTCTTCCTGAGCCTCATGTGGCTGTCATGGGAGCCATTAGTAAAGGTTCACTCGGCATGCGTTTGGTAATGTTTAGGAAGAAGGAGGGGAGACTTTACAGGTGGTAAAATGTAGTCAAACTCATTATGTCTTGTGACATATGAATGTGATGGGCCCTTGCATGGCGGCGGTATGTTTATGTGAGTGCAAGTGATCTGGTTGTTTGGGCCCGTGGCTGGCGGTATGGAAGTCTTGTGTGTGGTGCGTGAATGGCGTGTGAATGGACCATAAAGTGGTTGGTGCCTTGATGTGGCTTTATGGCTCCCCTTCAGAAGGCTTGGCTTCAATATTTATATACTTTGATAAGTATTTGTGCTTTGAAGCCAGCGTATCTGGAGGTGCTAAAACCAACCAGTGTAATTGGTGGATTAGCTTTATCAAATTAGAGTTAGAGTTATATTTGTGGCGGTTTAATGGCCGTTTGTAAGACTTTTTTTTGTCAATATGAGTAGCAGGGGACTTTGTGTCCAAGCTCAGTTGTCACCTAGGCAAACCTTCACATTTTTGAGTAGTAGACAAGGGGGGAGTACAAGGGTGAATGACTTGCGTAGCTCTCATTGTTTTTTTTTACCCAACCTCCCCATGCAAACCTCAAATTTAGCTGGAAAAAATCACTTTTTCCACACATTTTTGTGTGGGAAAGTTGTAGGATCACTGGGCTGACACAAATTTCCTACCACCCAGCGTTCCCCCAGGTCTCCCGATAAAAATGTTGCCTCACTCGTGTGGGAAGCCCAAGTACCCGCGACAGGCAAGAGCCCAAAACGTATTTAAGAGACTTCAAAATTGCCTATCACAAAACAACCTGGTTTTGCAAGGGGGGTCACCTGGGTTTTTGGCCCCGTGCTCGGCGGCCAGCTAGGGAAACCTACCAAACCCACACA
The DNA here is from genome assembly GCA_963921515.1 of Calotriton arnoldi. Taxonomy (NCBI): domain Eukaryota; kingdom Metazoa; phylum Chordata; class Amphibia; order Caudata; family Salamandridae; genus Calotriton; species Calotriton arnoldi. Next base: position 1,914,913 of record CAWUFW010002785.1, read on the forward strand.
TTTCTGAAAACTAGACACCCGGGGGATTCCAGGGAGGTATGGCTTGCGTGGACCCCCCAATGTTTTCTTACCCAGAATCCCCTGCGAACCTCAACTTTAGCTGAAAAAATCACTTTTTCCACACATTTTTGTGTGGAAAAGTTGTGGGATCACTGGGCTGACACAAATTTCCTACCACCCAGCGTTCCTCCAGGTCGCCCAATAAAAATGGTGCCTCCCTCGTGTGGGAGTCCCAAGTACCCGCGACAGGCAAGGGCCCAAAACGTATTGAGGAGACATCAAAAATGGCTATCACAAAACAACCTGGCTTTGCAAAGGGGGTCACCTGGGTTTTGGCCCCGTGCTCGGCGGCCAGCTAGGGAAACCTACCAAACCCACACATTTCTGAAAACTAGACACCCGGGGGATTCCAGGGAGGTATGGATTGCGTGGACCCCCCAACGTTTTCTTACCCAGAATCCCCTGCGAACCTCAAATTTAGCTGAAAAAATCACTTTTTCCACACATTTTTGTGTGGGAAAGTTGTGGAATCACCGGGCTGACACAAATTTCCTACCACCCAGCGTTCCCCCAGGTCTCCCGATAAAAATGGTGCCTCACTCGTGTGGGAGGCCCACAACTTTCCCACACAAAAATGTGTGGAAAAAGTGATTTTTTTTCAGCTAAATTTGAGGTTCGCAGGGGATTCTGGGTAAGAAAACGTTGGGGGATCCACGCAACCAATACCTCCCTGGAATCCCCCGGGTGTCTAGTTTTCAGAAATGTGTGGGTTTGGTAGTTTTCCCTAGCTGGCCGACAAGCACGGGGCCAAAAACCCAAGTGACTCCCTTGCAAAACCAGGTTGTTTTGTGATAGGCAATTTTGATGTCTCCTCAATACGTTTTGGGCCCTTGCCTGGCGTGGGTACTTGGGCCTCCCACACGAGTGAGGCACCATTTTTATCGGGAGACCTGGGGGAACGCTGGGTGGTAGGGAAATTTGTGTCAGCCCGGTGATCCCACAACTTTCCCACACAAAAAAGTGTGGAAAAGTGATTTTTTCAGCTAAATTTGAGGTTCGCAGGATATTCTGGGTAAGAAAACGTTGGGGGATCCACGCAACCAATACCTCCCTGGAATCCCCCGGGTGTCTAGTTTTCAGAAATGTGTGGGTTTGGTAGGTTTCCCTAGCTGGCCGCCGAGCATGGGGCCAAAAACCCAGGTGACTCCCCTTGCAAAACCAGGTTGTTTTGTGATAGGCAATTTTGATGTCTCCTCAATACGTTTTGGGCCCTTGCCTGTCGCGGGTACTTGGGCCTCCCACAGGAGTGAGGCACCATTTTTATCAGGAGACCTGGGGGAACGCTGGGTGGTAGGAAATTTGTGTCAGCCTGGTGATCCCACACAAAAATGTGTGGAAAAAGTGATTTTTTTCAGCTAAATTTGAGGTTCGCAGGGGATTCTGGGTAAGAAAACGTTGGGGGATCCACGCAACCAATACCTCCCTGGAATCCCCCGGGTGTCTAGTTTTCAGAAATGTGTGGGTTTGGTAGTTTTCCCTAGCTGGCCGACAAGCACGGGGCCAAAAACCCAAGTGACTCCCTTGCAAAACCAGGTTGTTTTGTGATAGGCAATTTTGTTGTCTCCTCAATACGTTTTGGGCCCTTGCCTGTCGTGGGTACTTGGGCCTCCCACTCGAGTGAGGCACCATTTTTATCGGGAGACCTGGGGGAACGCTGGGTGGTAGGAAATTTGTGTCAGCCTGGTGATCCCACAACTTTCCCACACAAAAATGTGTGAAAAAGTGATTTTTTCAGCTAAATTTGAGGTTTGCAGGATATTCTGGGTAAGAAAACGTTGGGGGATCCACGCAACCAATACCTCCCTGGAATCCCCCGGGTGTCTAGTTTTCAGAAATGTGTGGGTTTGGTAGGTTTTCCTAGCTGGCCGCCGAGCATGGGGCCAAAAACCCAGGTGACCCCCCTTGCAAAACCAGGTTGTTTTGTGATAGGCAATTTTGATGTCTCCTCAATACGTTTTGGGCCCTTGCCTGTCGCGGGTACTTGGGCCTCCCACAGGAGTGAGGCACCATTTTTATCGGGAGACCTGGGGGAACGCTGGGTGGTAGGAAATTTGTGTCAGCCTGGTGATCCCACACAAAAATGTGTGGAAAAAGTGATTTTTTCAGCTAAATTTGAGGTTCGCAGGGGATTTTGGGTAAGAAAACGTTGGGGGATCCACGCAACCCATACCTCCCTGGAATCCCCCAGGTGTCTAGTTTTCAGAAATGTGTGGGTTTGGTAGGTTTCCCTAGCTGGCCGCCGAGCACGGGCCAAAAACCCAGGTGACCCCCCTTGCAAAACCGGGTCGTTTTGTGATAGGCAACTTTGATGTCTCCTCAATACGTTTTGAGCCCTTGCCTGTCGCGGGTACTTGGGCCTTCCACACAAGTGAGGTACCATTTTTCTCGGAAGACTTTGGGGGACGCAGGGTGCGTGGAATTTTGCGGATCCACGCAGATTCTAGAACTTTCTACCACAGAAATGTGCGGCAAATGTGGTTTTTTTGACAATTGTTTAGGTTTGCAGGGGATTCTCGGTAACAGAACCTGGTGAGAGCCAGCCAAGTCACCCCATCCTGGATTCCCCTGGGTGTCTAGTTTTTAAAAATGTATAGCTTTGATAGGTTTCCCTAGGTGCCGGCAGAGCTAGGGTTCAAAATCTACAGCTAGGCACTTTGCAAAAAAAGGGTCAGTTTTCACTGTGAAAATGTGGTGTGTCCACGTTGCGTTTTGGGCCGTTTCCTGTCGCGGGTACTTGGGCCTCCCACACAAGTGAGGTACCATTTTTCTCGGAAGACTGTGGGGAACGCGGGGTGGGTGGAATTTTGTGGATCCACGCAGATTCCAGAACTTTCCACCACAGAAATGTGAGGAAAATGCGTTTTGTTTGACAATTGTTTAGGTTTGCAAGGGATTCTGGGTAACAGAACCTGGTGAGAGCCAGCCAAGTCACATCATCCTGGATTCCCCTGGGTGTCTAGTTTTCAAAAATGTATAGGTTTGATAGGTTTCTCTAGGTGCCGGCAGAGCTAGGGTTCAAAATCTACAGCTAGGCACTTTGCAAAAAAAGGGTCCGTTTTCACTGTGAAAATGTGGTGTGTCCACGTTGCGCTTTGGGGCGTTTCCTGTCGCGGGTACTTGAGCCTCCCACACAAGTGAGGTACCATTGTTCTCGGAAGACTATGGGGAACGCGGGTGGGTGGAATTTTGTGGATCCACGCAGATTCCAGAACTTTCCACCACAGAAATGTGAGGAAAATGTGTTTTTTTGGACAATGTTTTAGGTTTGCAAGGGATTCTGGGTAACAGAACCAGGTGAAAATCAGCCAAGTCACCCCATCCTGGATTCCCCTGGGTGTCTAGTTTTCAAAAATGTATAGGTTTAATAGGTTTCCCTAGGTGCCGGCAGAGCTAGGGTTCAAAATCTACAGCTAGGCACGTTACAAAAAAAGGGTCAGTTTTCACTGTAAAAATAAAGTATGTCCACGTTGCGTTTTCAGCCGTTTCCTGTCGCGGGCACTAGGCCTACCCACACAAGTGAGGTAACACAGAATTGTAGAGCAACTGTTATTACCTATTGACTTTCGATGCATTTCTGCCTTCCAAATGAAAGACAATGTATAAAAAAGAAGTCATTTTGAAAAATGACCTATAATTCTCATGCTAGTATGGGTACTCACAATTTCGGAAATGTGCAAATATCTACTGTTTCTAAACTCTATATTTTGTTCTAATTTCAGAAATACATAGGTGTCTTTCATACCGATTTTTCCATGTATATATTTACCCAAATTAATTGCTATATAGCCGGTACATAATAAAAAACCATTGCAAGACGCTGCTCAGTTATTGGCTCTGGGTTCGTCGGGTTCTTGGTGAACCTACAAGTCCTATATATCCCCACAACCAGAAAGGTCCAGCGGATGTAACGGTATATTGCTTTCAAACAGCTGTCATAATTAGAAGAAGTTACAGGTGAAAACGTTGACACCAATGTCTGTTTTTTTCAACTAATTTTCAATTTTTCCTATATTCAACAGTTAGTTTCTATAAAGAAACCTTGAAGGATCTACACAAATGACCGCTTGATGAATTCAGAATTTTGTCTACTTTCCTAAAATGTATAGCTTTCCAGGATCCATTATTGCTTTCATACCCATTTCTACCATTAACTGAAAAGAGTTTGAAAGCACAAAAAATAGCAAAAATAGGCTATGTCCCAGAAAAATGCCAAAACTGTGTAAAAAATGTTGGTTTTTGACAAAAGTCTGATTGTCCCTGAAATCTGGGAAGATGGTGATTTCAGCACCACAACCCCTTTTTGATACCATTTGCAGGGGAAAAACCAGACGCTTTCATCTGTAGCCCTTTTTTCCCATTTTTCCCCCAAAAAACAAAATTTACCTGTATTTTGGCTAATTTCTGGGCCCCCTCCAGGGGAATCCACCAACCCTGGGTATCTTTAGAATCCCCATGATGTTGGAAGAAAAGGACGCAAATTTGGCGTGGATACCTTATGTGGTCAAAAGGTTACAGAGGCCTAATCGCGAACTACCCCAAATAGCCAAAAAAGGGCTCAGCACTGGGGGGGAAAAGGCCCAGGTGTTAAGGGGTAAAGCAGTAGTACAGTAACACGTAATACACTTTCCCAATTTCCCAATAAAAGCAAGTGAGCTTTCCTATAGGAGCTAGAAACTAGATTAAAAAACCGGAGTTAATCATTAAAAGCAGCGTACAAAAAGACAAAAAAAACCAAAGACACACAGGCAACGCAGTAGACTCACTGATGTCCGCTTAGTTTAAATTGGATGCGGTTGTGTGTGGAGAGCCAGTGGAGTCCTCTGAGGAATGGTGAGATGTGGGTGCTACATGGGAGGTTGAGGATGAGTCTTGCTGCAGGTCTCTGGAATGTCTGGAGTCTGTGTAGGAGCTGTTTGGAGATCCGGGCATAAAGTGTGTTGCATTAGTCAAGTCTACTTGTGATGAGTGCTTGCGTGCCAGTTTGTCTGGTGTTCTGGGGCCTTGCTACAGTGATCATGCAGTTGTTGAAGTTGGTTCTGGTGGTGGTCATCTTGTCAGTCAGGGATAGGATGAGTTGGGTGTCGTCGGCATATGATATGATGGTTATGCCTTGGGATCTGATGACGTTATCGAGCAGAATCATGCAGATATTGAACAGGGTGGGACTGAGACATGAGTCCTGAGGGACTCCGCAGTTCAAGTTCTTGGATTCCCTTGTGTAGGGTGGTAGTCTGACTCTCTGTGTTCTTCCCATGAGGAGGGAGCCTATCCAGGTGAGAGCTGGTCCTTGGATGACGTTGCCATACAGTATTTTGTTGATTGTGTGGTGAGAGACTGTGTCGAAGGCTGCGTAAAAGTTGAGCAGGATGAGGGCTGCAGTTTCTCCTCATTCCAATATGGTTCATACATCGTTTGTTGCAGTGATGAGTGCAGTTTTAGTGCAATGGCTACTTCTGAATCCTGATTGTGTGTGGTCTAGAAGGTGGTGTAGTTCGAAGTGGGTTCGGAGATGTTTGTTGATGGCCTTCTCCATTACTTTGGCTGGGTAGGGGAGCAGTGAGATGAGAGGGAAGTGCTCAGCTCATTTGGGTTCAGACGATATTTTCTTTTGAAGAGGTCATTAACTGCTGCATGTTTTCAGTCTTCTGCGAAGGTGGCAGATCTGATGGAGGTTATGATGATGTGGGTGAGAGTGTTACTGACCGGTGATCCTCCCATGTTGTAGATTTGGTGGGGGCATAGATGTGTTGGGGCCCTGGAGTGGACCGTCTGCATAATCGTAGTTGTGTCTTCTGTGGTGTTTTCCATTGGGTCAAGAATGTCCGTCTTGGTTGGTGGTGGGCAGGCTGGTGAGGAAGTCTCTGGGGTACAGTTGTTGTTCGAAGTTACTGTAGATGTTTGCTATTTTGCTGTGGAAGAAGTTTGATAAGTTGTCACAGAGTTCCTGTAAGGGGTTGATACTGTTGACTGTGGCATCGTCAGTGGTGAATTCTTTGACAAAGAAAAAGATTTCCTTGCAGCTATTGGTGCTCGCCTCAATGCAATCAGCTAGTGCTCCTTTTTTCATGTTTCTTTGTTGCTGGTGTTAATGTCTGAGCTCAGCCTTGCATGTGGTTCTGGTGATGGTCTAGGGGTTGGTTCTCCATTTCCTTTCTAGCGGTTTGTAGTGAAGTTTAGCTTCAAGGAGATCGTCTATGTACCAGTTAGTTTGTTGGCTCTTCTTTGTCTCTTTGTCTGTTGGTTTTGATGGGTGCAAGGGAGACAGTGAAGTTCTTGGTCCAGTCGTTGAAGTTGGTGATGTCCTCGTTGAAGCTGTTGATGATGTTGGGTTTGTCCATGTTGAGGGCTTTGAGCCAATGGGCTTCTGAGATTTTTTTTCCCCCCATTGTGGCTTAGTAGGGTGATGCTGATGGGTGCTTTGAATCGCGTTGTGGTGATTTGGAAGTGGAAAATGGAGTGGTCTGTCCATGTGAATGCTGAGGTGGAGTTGTATATAATCCTGTCGCTGGTGGCGAAAATTAGGTCCAGTATGTGCCTTGCAATATGTGTTGGGTTTGTGACAAGCTGGGTGAGCCCAATGTTGTCCAGGCTTTACAGGAGGGATATGGAGCAGGGGTCTATTTGGTCCTCTAAGTGGAAATTGAGATCGCCGAGTAGTAGGAAGCCCCTGGAGTTGATGGTGAAGGGGTGATGAAGTCTGTGATGAGACTGAAGTTGGTTCGCAGTTCAGCTGGTCTGTAGGCAAGGGTTCTCTTTTTGGTGAGGCTGTCACTGATTTGCAGTTTGAAGTACATGTGCTCCATGGAGGAGGTGTTGTTCTCCGTGGATGTAGAGCATTTGATGGTGTCCTTGTGGATGATGGCGAGTCCTTCTCCTGGCTTGTGAAGGCTGTCCTGTTGTGGGGTTGAGCCAGGTTTCTGTGAGGAAAAGGAGGTCCAGCACGTTGTTGCTAATGGGATCCCAGATCTCGGTGGCATGTTTGCTGAGAGATCGTGGTTTGAGAAGCATGCATTCGAGTGGCAGATGGGTTGCGGTTTTAGCATGTTTGGCAGTGTTAAGGCAAGGGGTTGGTGGTGTTCTGGTGCTTGAGGGGTGTGCATGGCTGTGTCACTGCAGGAGAACTGGCAATGATTGCAGGTGAATGCTCTTTTCGTGGCGCGGCAGCAGTGGGAGGAGAGACGTCCTGGGTCGAGCAATCGAAGGTGCGCTGCGGCGTATTGCTGGGGGCTGATCGGACCAGGGTTCCTGGCACTGGGCGCGGTCGAGGTGCGGACGAGTGCAGACGGGCTTGCCTTTGGTGCACCAGCGGGGCGACAGCAGCACCGGATGTGCACAGCAGCACAGTGCCTGCCATTAACTACATCCTGAAATGGGAAAGGAGCACGGGGCGGTGGGTGGCTAAAAAAAGGAGAATGCGGCAGAAGCATGGGTAAGGAGTAGGGGGAGGCAGGAGGCGGGAAGGAACGCGGGAAAGGGGAAGGGGGCTCTGGGGGAGTGCAACAGAGGGGGCAGAAGGCCCAAAAGTGAGAGAAAGCACAAAGCCAGAAAGGGCAGAAAATGGCAGAAAAGAGTAGCGAATAGCACAGAATGGCACAAAATAGTTAAGATTAGAAAGATTAGCACAAGAAAGCAAAGTATAGCACAACGGAGCACAAAAGAACAAAGAATAGCACAAAGTAACACAAAAAAGCAAAGAATAGCACAAAAAAGCACAAAAGAGCACCTGATAGCACAAAAGAGCACACACGCGAGAGGCTCAAAGTTGACAGGTCACAGGGGTGAAAACGCAGAGCAGAGGAACAGAGAGAGCTAAAGTAATGAAGTAGGATCCTTGAGGCAATGGAGCTAGGTCAGGAAGGGCCTTGACTGGTCGGAGATGGGCCCCGATAAGTGTAGGACTGGGCCTAGGTACTTAAATTGACAGGGGCTACAATTAAAAAAAATACTTGACAGATTTTAAAAGGTCATCAAGTGAGTATTGCGGAGTTTCATGAACTGCTGTCTGCTTCCTCCAAAGTGCACAAGTGACATTAAAAAACTTGTAAGCGGAGCCTCATGAACATTTTGTAGTTTGCTGTTAACTACCTCTTGGTCCGTGGAACTGGTAATATGTAAATGGTTGCATCTGTACTTTGCTATTAACTACCACTTGCTCCGTGGAACTGGTAATATGTAAATGGTTGCATCTGTAGAAGTGAAGTCAAACCTTTGAAACAGTGTCTGCTTGTGGATCATAATGAAAGAGCAGCACTCTTCCCCTCCTATGTTTTTTAAGCTTTGCGAGGACTCACAATGTAGCCATTACTTACTTACACCTACTACCCCTCCTGGTGCGTAGGCCATCAACCAGGACTCTCCAGCCACCTCTGTCCTGGGATTTTCTTTCAATCTGACTCCAGGGGTAACCTGTCTCCTAGCAGTCAGCCTCAAGGACTCAGCACCAGGTGGATTTGGAGGATTTTCCTCAGGCAGGTGTTGATGAAGGTCTGGACTTTGCTGGTGGTGCTCACTGTTGTCCTCCAAGTTTTGGCTCCATACAGAAATCCGATTTTAAGTTGGTGTTAAAAAGCCTGATCTTGATTTGCGGCATTAGGCTCTTGGAACTCCAGATCTTCTTTAGCTGAATGAAGGTAGCCCTTGCTTTGCCGATTCTTGCCTTGAGGACGGCATCTGTGCAGTCCTGCTTGTCTATGACACTGCCCACGTGCCTCAACCTCTTCCAGTGCATTGTCTGCAAGAGTGACTGCAGTTGTGCTGGTCGTGTTAGCCTCCAGGATCTTGGTTTATCCCCTGTGAATGTTGAGGCCAAGTTGTGCTGATGTGGCTTCCACCTTTTCGGTCTTCTCTTGCATCTGGAGATGGGTATGAGAGAGTATGGCCAAGTAGTCTGCAAAGTTCAGGTCATCGAGCTGCGTCCAAGGTGTCCACTGAATAACATTTCTTCTCCTTGCTGTGGATGTCTTCATGATCCAGCTTATGGCCAGCAGTAAAAGAAAAGGCAAGAGCAAACAACTCTGGTGAACTCCAGTCCTCACTTGGAATGCTTCCGTGAGTTGTCCTCCATGGGCTACCTTGCAGGTCATTCCCTCATAAGAATGCCTGATGATTTTTCCAAGTTCATCTTGTAAACCGTAGTGGCAGAGGAGCTTCCAAAAGGTCTCTCTGTCCACGCTGCTGAATGCCTTCTCATAGTCTATGAAGTTGACATAGAGGGGGGAGTTCCATTCAATCAACTGCTCAATCTTGAACAGAATGAAGGAACAAGTCAGTGCTCAGTTGCGAGATCAGCAAGCTGGCTTCCGCAAAGATAGATCCTGTATAGATCAGATTGCAACACTGCGCATCATCATTGAGCAGTCGATGGATGTAGGCATTGCTAGTCACATAGTCAATTGTGACTTGCAATGTCTCTTTAGTGGACTTAGATCAGGCATTATGCATTTGTAAAACCAGCAACAATGCTTTACCACAGGCTTGACAAGGGCAACAACCTTCAGTACATTTGTCCTTAGGTCCCAAGTAGTTCAGTTTACCCCCTTGTTGATCTCACAGTTTATGTCTAGTTGAATTTCTGGGTAGTTGATTGCATACTGGTTTGGTTGCAATATCTTGGGCGCTGAATTTAAGCTATTTCATCTCTTTCTTTTTTACAAATTTATCAATTATAAATGAAGACTACATTGATACTGACTTTACATTTCTAGAGTATTTCATAACATTTCAAATATTCCATATTTCGTACTTAGTAACCTTTAGTACTGCTTTTGTCTAACTTTTTTTTAAACATATTTTTATTGACATTTATGTTTTTAGCACATGTATACAAACATAATATGCATCTATTCTCGGTGCAGTTCTTATCTATCATTTAGGCAGGTCCACATACATTTCAATCGGTAGGCAAATCATAATATCCCTGATCTCGTGATTGAGCTTAGTTACTCCCATCTCCTGCGTGCCTACCAGCCCGCAGCATAGGTTTGCCTACTATTCCCGTGGCCCATGCCTATCGCTTCTTCCATGGCCCGTCCCGGTGTATGGCTCCGGCCGCTGACCCGGGTTCAGGTGAGGCCCTCATCAATTTTACTCATATTTTATGAAACTTAAACAAGTAAACCAGAAAAAAGGAAAAGGAAAAAAAAAACAAAGGAAAAACTACATGCATAGGGAGCAGTGGAGCATCTGAATCTGGGGATGCATATTTTATTCTCAGCTATCAAGTAATGTATTCTGTGCAGTATGCGTCTTCTGGGGGGGGGGAGTTCCGCCCTCAGGCCTCAGTCTCCCACTAGCCGCTTATCTGTCCCGCAACTAGGACAGTGAGCTAGGGTTCTTCTGAATATCTGTCTGTGCATGTCGCGCCCCTCCAGGGCCTGGACCCCCTGTGTGGTAATGTGCGAGTCACTCACTATCACTGTCACTCCCAGTCCCCTCACTTACGTCTTGCTCTCGCTCTGGATTTTCTCAGGTCGCCAGCACTTCCTTCCATAAGTCTGCTATATGTCGTCTCCGGATGCCCCTCGCTTCATCCCAACTCAGGGCTCTGCCCTCCGCTCCCGCCCAACTAATAACATCTCTATTCCAACTGGCTACTTGTGGCCCAGAAGAGGATTTCCACGCCAATGCTATCCGTCTTCTGGCTAGGCCTAAGGCTGGGTCTATTATTAATCGATTCCCCACCTTTTGTTTGGGAGGTTGTGGGAAGAGCTCTAGCAAGCAAACCTCTATAGTGGGTGCCAGGTCCCTCCCCAGAGTATCTTTGATTTTGGCCAGGATCCCCTCCCAATAGTCGTGTAGGACGCTACAACTCAAGATCATATGTATAAAACCAGCGCCTGCGTAAGCACACCTCGGGCAGTTTCTCATTTCTCCGCCATAGGTAACATTGAGTCTATGGGGAGTCATATAAACCATATGGATATAGTTGAACTGCGTGTACTTAAGTCTGGTGTTCCTCGATATTTTCTTGTGAGACCATAGAATTTTACCCCACTCTCCATCAGTAAGTTCCCTGTCTACCGCCCTCTCCCGTCTACCCCTGCGATCCTCCAGGGGACCAGTAGCCTCGGCTACCAGAGCTTTGTGGTGGCACTTCACTTGGTGCCTCGCAGTGCCCAGCGTGATCAGCGCATGCAGTACTGGGTGAGTCACTGGCTCGTCCCTACCGGCACCCCATAACTGCCCAAATGTACGAACCAAGGCTTCATACCGCAGGAACTGACCGGGGGGGAAGGCCGCAGCTATCCATCAGGTCCGCAAACGGGACTAGAGAGCCATCCTGATAGCAGTCGCCCACTGTATCCAAGCCCACCTCTGTCCATGACACCAGCTGTTCGGCCGTAAACGTCGTCACTGGATCTCCAAGGGGGAGCCCAACCAACGGCAGCGTGTGGGAGTACCATGGAGTCCCACCCAGTCTACGCATGCAGTGTTTCCAAGTATGTATAGCTGTGAGTTGCAACACAGACCTGTAGGGGGTGACAACCGCTGGTCTCAGCAATTTTGCTAACAATAAGTCTGGGCCGTCGTTTGGTTCCATCAACCAGGTTCCCTCCACATTCACGCCCTCCACCCACTGTGCTAGCCATTGTTGTTGGGCAGCCAACATGTACAACTCAAAGTCCGGCACGCCCAGGCCGCCTTCCGCCATCGGGCGCTGTAACTTCAGCAGGGAGACCCTTCGTCTGCCATCCCCCCAAATCAAATCCCTCACCAGGGCGTTCAAAGGCCTGGACCATCCCCGGGGCATCAGGGTCGGCAGGTTGACGAAGAAGTACAATAATCTCGGCAACATGACCATCTTGAGTAAAGAGATCCGCGCCATAATGGGCAATTGCAATGTGCGCCAGAAAAGTACACAAGTCCGGAGAGACCTTAACGCCCTGTCCAAGTTCCCTTCCTTTAGGTCTTCCAAAGAATGAAAGACGTGTATTCCTAGATATTTGAATGAATGGGGGGCCCAGTTGATAACAGCCGGCAATAATGCCGGCCGGGGCGTCGGTCCCACCAGAGGGAACAAATAGGTATTTTTCTTGTTGACCAGTAAGCCAGACAGTGCCTCAAACCGTTCCAAGAGCGCAAGTGTAGCTGAGGTTCCTGGTACGGCCGTTCCCAAATACACCAGCAGGTCGTCCGCATACAATGAGATCATATGTATCCTCCCATCCAGTCTAAGGCCTATCCCCCCTCCACCCTGCTGGATCAGCTCTGCAAGGGGTTCAATTGCCAGGGCAAACAATAACGGCGAAAGGGGGCACCCCTGCCGAGTTCCCCGTAGTATAAGGTACTGGGAGGACACAGATTTCCCCATCCTGACCCTCGCCGTAGGCGATGCGTACCACAGTTGCACCCACTTCACCCAGCCTTCCCCAAGGCCCAGCCGCATCATAGCCTCAAAAAGGTAGTCCCAGCCTACTGTATCGAAAGCCTTCTCTAGGTCGACCGACAACACAGCCGCCGAAGGCATAGATCTCGTCGCCTCATGAAACAGGACATAGTACAACCTAAGCAGATTATAAGAAGTATTACGGGAGGGGATGAATCCATTTTGATCTTCGTGAATGATGGTATGCATGTGCGGGAGCAGTCTAAGCGCCAGTATTTTGGTGAGGATCTTGAAATCGAGGTTGAGCATAGAGAGTGGTCTATACTCTGTTACTGGGGCGTTGGCCTCTTTAGCCTTGGGGAGGGGTATCACCAGTGCGCTCTGGGTCGACTCAGGAAGGCACCCGGGGTGCAGGGGCTCCGGGTATAGGGTCACTAATCGTGGCATGAGTTGGTCCATGTATGCTGCATAAAACTCTGCTGGGAGTCCGTCTGGACCTGGCGTCTTCCGCGTCGCCATGTCCGCAATGGCAGCTCTGACTTCATGCAAGGTCACTGGGCCTCCCAGGTCGTCCTGCACCTGTTCATCCAGCGTTCGTAATGGCAACGCCTCCAGAAAATCCCGGATATCGGAGCGAGGGACCAGCCCGGGGCTGGTAAATAACTTCTCATAATAGGTACGGAACAGGGTATTCATGGCATCCGGGTCATAAACCAATTCCCCGGAGTCCGTCTGGACCTGCGTAATCGGGGCCCCCCTACTCTCAGGCTTGATCAGCCACGCCAGTAGGTGGCCGGCCCTCCCTTCCTTCCTCTGCACTATGTCGAGGTACTCCCTATAGCTGTGGCACCTCAGCCTCTCCAATGCAGCACTATATCTAGCGTGCGTCTCCTGCAGGCGCGCTGCGGAGGTGGCCTCTTGCCCCTGGATATTGTCCAACTACCTGATCTGAGACTCCAGGTCCAATAGTTCTTGTCTAATTTCCCGCTGTGCGCCAATCGATTTCCCTAGACAGTGTCCCTCACCACCACCTTAAATGCCTCCCATTCCACTAACACCGAGGACGCTGAATCAGCATTAATTGGGAAATACGCCTCAATGAGAGCCCTCAAAGAGTCGCGGAAAGGCACATCTTCTAACGCAAGGGATTCAATCTCCATAGCGTAATTGGGGGCCGCCTCCCAAGGGGCTGGTGCATCAACAGCAGTGGGCTGTGGTCCGAAAGGGTCCTACCCAGGTACTCCATTTGTGTAACGGAGGCACCAAATTCCAGCGTGCACAGGAAGGTGTCTAGCCTAGTGTGCACCTGGTGCATCAGGGAGAAGTACGAGTATTCCCTATCCGTCGCATGTTGCACCCTCCATATATCTTCCAAGCCTCAATGGCTTATCCAGCCCCGGAACCCCGCTGCCACCCGGTGTGTCTGTGCTCCCAGGATAGGTGGGTGTGAGCGGTCTGCGGTGGTATCCGCCACACAATTGAAGTCACCTCGGATAACAGTGTATCCCCCTACATAATCAACCATCTGAGCTGAGAGGTCGTTAAGAAACATCACCTGGTCTGCATTCCGTGCGTACACACTCCCAAACGTCACCTCCCTCCCAGCCAGTCTCCCAGCTACCAGAACGTACCTACCCTCGCTGTCAACCTTGGTGCGGGTGTGCTCAAAGGGAACCCCTGGCCGCACCCATATCAATACCCCTCTAGCGAATGCAGAGTAGGTAGTGGCGTAGATCCGGCCTCTCCACCTCCTGCGTAGTTTGTCCACTTCGCTACCAATCAAATGGGTCTCCTCTTAAAGTATGCGTATACCTTATATCTTTTGGCCAGGGACCCCATCCCCCTTATGTTTCATGTGATAAACTTGAACGAGTTATGCAGTGGTTGGGATGGTATCCGGCCTCCCCGCCCCCCCGCCCTCATCGACCTCCTCCGCATCCCTGGCTGGTAATTCTCTAGGCCTCACCCCTCCGCCCCCTTCTGCATGCCCAAAACTAAATTTAATAACAAACATCCCCTGTAGGACAACTCCCCGACCCCAGGGCAGTCTAGCAACGGCCATCCACCCAAACCGCAGATAGGACTGCTTCAACTAGTAAAGGCCCAAAGCTACTTACGCAAGGACCTGAGGGGAGCGTGGCAATCACAACAGGCGCCCATACAGTGACACTGAGATTTACCCATGGCGCGTCAGCCTTAGTTGGCCGATCCGGCCGACACCCAGGGACCCACCCGGCCGCCCTCCCCACCCTCCTCGGGGCCGTTAGCCAGAGAAAGGGGATAAGGTAGGGGGGTAACAAGGAGGGAGGAGAAGCAAGAGAAAAAGAAGGGGGGAAGGAAAATGAAAGTAGCAATTCACAGATTATATAATATCATCGGCTGTGTTCGGGGTCATGACCAGCAGCTTAACACTACCGCTACGGGATGTGTCCGAGTCCGATCCATCAGTCCCTCTCTTCGATCCAGAGAGATTCTCTCCGATGACGATCCCCGACCCTGCATCATGGCCGCCACTGCCTGTAATGCCTCAGCTCTTTCCTTTTCCGTCTGTGAAGAGCTCGGCTTCTTTGGAACCCCACGCCTTTGTCGCCTCCGTAATCTCTTTCCTGACTCTCGCTCTCCAGGCCAGGCTACTGTTTTTTGTGATGCAGGTAGTCCCTCAGTTTTGTAGGCCTCAATCCATTCCCATGCTGCCTTGGGATCTTCACAATAGTGTGTCCTCCCGCCCAGCATTATCCGTAGTCGGGCCGGGAACATCAGTGAATATTGGATCCCTTCTTCCCGCAGAAAGGAGGTGCGACGCCTCTGGACCTCCAGGGTGTAATCAGGGAACAACGACACCTTACTGTTTTCGACCACATATGGCCTGTCAGTGCGTGCTTTCTGCAACAGAGTGTCCCTATCTTTGAAATGGAGAAGTCTAGCCATCACAGGGCGCGGGGGCCTCCCGGGGGCCGGTGGCCTGGCAGACACACGGTGCGCTCTCTACAATGTGTAAAACGAGGACACGCCTTCCGGCGCCACATCCTCACTGAGCCAACTCTCCAGGTACTTGATCATGTCGTTGCCCTCCACTCCCTCCGGTAAACCCAAGACCCTCACATTATTCCTTCGGTTCAGCTTTTCAGCATCCTCAGCTCTCCTTTCCAACATGCAGACTCTGTTGGATAGTTCCCCTACCTGGTTAGTCAAGGCCTGTTGCTCCGGAGTAATATCTGCCAAAGAGGATTCGGTCTGTTTCACCCTGACTGCCAGTTTGGCATGTTCCGTTCTCAGCAGGCCCAGGCCTACCGCCACAGTACTTATGTCCTGGTGCAGCATCGCCTTGGTGTCGGCAATGGCATCCAGTATTTTAGACAACTGTTGCTGGACAGGGTTTTCCGGGGTTCACTACCCGGCTCCTTCTGCGCCTGGTCCGGTGTGGATTCCTCGTGTTCTGGGAGAGGCCTCGTCTATTTCCCTCTAGGTTTCCCCATCACCAGGGGGTTGTAACGTCCGACTGAAGATCTGGTCCACCCCTCTCTGGGCAGTCGAGAACCAACTATCAGGGTTTCAGCCTGGCTCAGCGCCTTGCACCACTCCAGCGCAGAGTAGCAGCATCCCTCACTGCGGCCTGCTTTGTCACTGCGGCCTGCGTCCTCTAAACGGTCCCCTCTAGCAGTGGCGCAGAGGCCTGCCAGCACTCTCTGCCCGCGCACCTCCACAGCTTCTCGTGCAGGCAGCTCCGGAATCCAGGCTCAGTCAGCCCAACCAAAGTCTCTTCCCCTTAGTGAGCTCGGTGTGGGCCCCGCATCTCTGCAGTTCCTCCCAGTGTCTCCTCGATGCGGCGCCCTATGTGAGCTGTGCCTGCATCATGTCTCACAGGCCCAGCCAAGTTCCTTGCTCAGCCCCGGGTCCACACTACAAGCTTCCCTAGGCCCCATACCGGTCTGTGGCCTTCTCTGTCTCTTAGGCCCCCCGGTCAACTCACAGGCCGCCTCCGCTCTGCGCTGCAGCTCAGTCGGTCTCCTGCCTTCCGAGACCCTCCGGCTCTGCCACCTTCTGCCTCAGCTCAGAGTCCCCTCTGTTCCGCGGGGTCACAGGCCATCTTAATGCTTCCTGACCCGCCAGCGCCCTCTCGGATTTCTTCTCTGGTCTCTCCCAGCCGGGGGACACAGTCCGCGAGCTCCAGCCCGGACCAGCACTTCCGCGACGGCCTCCAGCGCGTTGCCCCTCGTCACGGTCGGACCCACTTTCTTCTGGTCTCCGGGCGCTATTGCTGTTCTCCTCACAGGGCTCGCAGTCAGCGCAGGTCCACTCCACGCTCCAGCCCTAGCGTGGCTCCCTGCGGGTCCCGTGTCACCGATGACGCTCCCCGCTCTGCAACGTGCCTCCAGCGGGTCGCGTCGCCCTCGTTGCCCAGCCCGGGCCCGTCACCTCTTCTTCGGCTTCCTTGAAGCCTCAGGCAGCCATCTTGCCTGTACTGCAGCAACCCACGCACTTTCGGTCCTCCGCTCCCCCGTCGCCCCCAGACCTCAAAGGGGTTGAATTAAGCTCCGGGGCACCTCCGGCAGGTCGGGCCCCCACTAATGTGCCCCTGGGCCCCGACCTTCGCCACGATAATCAGGATAACTTACTCGGCTGGTGCGGAGCTCCCGGCTCACGCATCTGCCATCGTCGGATCCCAAGCCACGCCCCCCGTACTGGTTTTGTCTAACAATGTAATTTCTGCCCCCCTTGACTGCTGCTTGCCAGAGCTTAGGATTTAGTCCAACTTCTTAAGTATTGTTAGTTATTTGCATTTGCATACACTGAGTAAATGAATGTCAACAAACTGAATTGCAAAATCAAGTTGAAAAAGTGTTATCTTTCTAAAGATCACAACATATGTATATTGGCCTCCTTCACAAAACTCATCTTCTGGATGAAGGGGTGCAGAGAGGCTGTATGAAAACTTGGTGATTGGTCATAGAGTGCCACAGTGATCATACATCTATGTGCAGAGGTATTTTGTTATGTTATATTGGAGACATTTTGAACAGCACACTTTTATCTATTTTATTTATGTGGTTTTAATAGCGTGAACGTGGCCCAGGTAGATAACCTTACAATTGAGCCAGCACTGATACAAGTATACAAAGGTAATTGCAGATACAAAATTGCATTTAGAAATTACAAAAGGGGAGCACTCCAAACAGCAAAATATAGAAGCAAGCAAGGCACCCAGAGCAGGTAATTAGTTAGCATGAAATAGTTAGCATGATTACATCAGAAGCGAAAGCATGGTACAAGCATGCAAGGCAGAGACAGGACAAATCCAGCTATCGTTAAAGAATAGAGGGGGCTAGATCAAGACAGGATAAAAATAAAACTCAAAGAAGATGTAGGAATTGTAGAAGGGATACCAGAGCATTGGGATTAACCATAAATGAGGCAACGAGACTGTTATCAGAAAAGCAGTTAGTTGGATCCAATTAGTACTTTTTTTTTTTAGGAGAAAGACTTTAAGGCACTTCTTGAACCGTGGATCGAAGTGGTAGTGGGCAGATCAGTAGGGAGTAAGATCCAAATTTTTGTCACCCTGTCTGAAAAAGAATGAGACTTGTAGCACTCTTATTAGGTCTCACCTACCACACAGTAAGTAAACACAAGCTGTTTATTGGCGAAAAGACCTATTTATTGTCAGCTTATAGTGAGCGGGCTTTTAGTCGGTTAATTGCTTAACATTGGTTAGCTTTATTCTCACTCTCATTTGATTGCTTCTTATTCATTAGCTTGTGTGGGCTTTACTTCCTCTTCTTTTGTTTGCACCTCCTCTGGAGCATGGCTACATTACTTGTGTCCTTCCACTGCTCACTTCTGAGGCACTACTTTTTAGGTCGAGGCAGTGTGAGCATGCGCTAGCGCATGTGCTCTTGCTTGCAAGACTTTTTTGTTCAATAATGGGCTTGGATTGCTTACCATTGCTTACCATTCATTGACATCATTGTCACTCTTCATTGCTGCCTTCGAATTGAGCAGCGCTTGCCCTGCTTCAGTCACTTCCCTTTCATTCTGTGGCGCATGGACCAAGCACATAATAATTTTGTTTTATTAGTGTCCCTCCGCTGTCATTCACTGCTCATGCTGTAATTCAGATACTATTTTTTTACCCCTCCCATCCCCTGACATTTTACTGTTTTGGTTTTGAGTTTAGCCTGTCCCTCCCACTCCCATCCTTTCTGCTTTTACCCCTCCCTCCCACCTTGTCAGTTTTGCTTTTACGCCTCCCTCCCATCACCTTGTCCGTTTTGGTTTTAAACCCGTCCATTTTGCTTTTACCCCTCCTTCCTACCTCCCGTCCGTTTTCCTTTTACCCCTCCCACCACTCATCCGTTTTGCTTTTACCCATCGCCCCCTCCCACCATCCCAGGCCCCGTTTTATCTCGCCCGGACCTATTCCGCCCCTGTTTCATCTTTTCCATACCCGCCCCATCCCTGTATCATCTCCCCGTCACCCAACTCCGTTTCTTCTCCCCAACCGACAGAAGGAAAAAAAAGTGCTATGACGCAGATAGCGCTAATAGCTTCATAGTACTTTTTTTAAAGATCCTGCTTTCCACCAACCACCCACACTACTGTTCACCATCCCCTCCCCATTTCCAAAGCCAATAACTTGCCCACATGTTAGAGCTATTGGCTTTGCAAATTCTTAAGTCTTTTTGTTCAAAGGGCTTCATGAGAGCGCATGTGTCCCTCGTGTACTTATCTCGACTCCTCTGCAGCTCAGTGTTGCTCTTTCTCACCTGTGTTAGATTAGAAATGTTCACGTTTGCACATTGCCCTATGTAAGTTAGCATTCGCTGCGCCATTTTCTTTGCAGGCACCATTTCAGGCTGTTCGAAACTGATCTAGTTTGTTTCCGAGAAATGTTCCACTATAGGTTTCGTTTTCTGCCATGTAGGCCTGTTCCCGTAATGAGTACACTGTTCCTATTAGAGCATACCTTTCTCACTAGATAGAGGCCCTCTCCCACTTGTCTGGTGGCGGGCCCGAATGGAACAACCTTGGACTCTGTAACTTTCTGCAAGATATGAGCGCTGAAGCCGTTTCTTTCTGGTTTTTTTATATTTCACTGTCTTGCTGCACCTGCCTGGAAAATTCCACTGTGGGCGTGTTTTAGCCCAGTTACGAAATGTACAATAATGTATCTTCTTGCTTGTTGATTTCAGTCCTCTCTGCAGCACTCCTGCGACTGGGCAGACCGGGCTCCGCACTGAGAGTATAAGAATAAACAGTTATTGGTTTGTATTCTCTACTGACTGACCGACTCTTCATTTGGTATGGAAGGCTGAGAGGTGGTCATTAGTGACCCGGATGACCCTAATCAGGCCACTTCCTTCAGTTGGCACCCGAACAGGGACTCCTTCGGGTGATTGATCCATCCCCTTTCCGCAGACGGGGGGAGGCCGAGGACATCGTCGGGTCGGACTGATGGCTCAGGGATCCCTGCACGAAGAGTAATATTTGCTCACAGCTGCCCCTTCTGTCCTGCCGGACGGTGCCTCGGCCAGTGGTTATCCCGACTGGAGTCCTGAACTGCAAAACCCTTGGATCTGACCGTTTGTTCCGAAGAGTCGGCAGTGGAGAACTGGTCCGTTTGTGCTACTGATATCAGGTGAGTTTGTTTTGGCTCTTTGTGGATATGGTACCATTGTGGTTTGGGTTTGGTACGGTCTGAGGACTGTTTTGATGAAAGTACTTGCAACTACTTTGCCAGGTAAAAATAATGAACTTGCTTTCCTTTTAAAATGCCTGGACTCAGTAAGATTTGGACTTTGTGTTGTCGTTGTTGTTCTGCAGATGCTCGATTGGAAGAAGCTCAGCCGGCGCCTCCTGAAGGCAGCCCTAATTTTGATATGTATGTGAAGCATGGTCTTGGCCCTATTATGCTTAGTACATTATGGCACAAATATACGAGGGACAACGCTGAGTTGCAGTGGCCGTTGACGGGCACTTTTGATGAACAAAAAATTGGGTTTTTACAGGAGCAATTATTTAAGAAAAGAAGTAGGCAGTCCATGTTTGATTCCCTTAGAACTTGGCAGAAGGAGGCCAGACAGAGGCGGTTAAAGATGGAGAGGGATGCACAGAAAGGGAAAATGCAAACATTGACACAGAAAGCTGTGGCATATGATAGAGAAAAACAAGAGTCTGGAATTGAATGTGAAGATAGGAGATTTCGGTCGCATGTTGATAAGTCTTATTTGGTCAAAGAAGACGATGATACTTTTGTGGAGGAGTTGTTAGATACTCGACCCCCGCCCCCTTATGCCCCGCAGAGGATATATCCTGCCGTTCCCTTACAGTCCCAGCAGCCTGTCACGTCTGCTCAGGTTGTTCCCATATCTACGGCTGTTGTTTTGATGGCTTTGGCTACGGCACCTCCTGCTCCTTCTTTGTCCTCGCCATCTTTGACTACTGTGACCCCTAGCTGTTTTAACTCCTGTATCTTCCGTTCTTTCTCCTCTGGTGCAAGCGTTAACAACGATTGTGCCTGTTACCTCTGTTGCTTCTCCCTCTATGGTCTTTCATCCTTCGACACCTTTGAATGCAGAGACACCAGTACGTGGGTTTGAGGATAGAGATTGGACAGAATTCAAGGAGCGAATAGGCCCGTTAGTGCGATCTGGGGTAGGGGATGAAAAGAAACAAGTAATAGCTGACCAGGCTGCGCGGTGGGCTCGTAATGCGATTTATAGTGTGGAGGATGTTTGGGAAGCTATGCAAGATTTTGAACCCTTTATACAGCAACATGCCCTTAAGCATATGTCTGCTACATTGATTACTCTTTGGCAGAAACACACTGGGACAGAAGCGCCTCAAATTCTATTTGATATTAGAGATCGTGTGTATGCTACTGACTTGGAGTCAGGCCAAGTATTTGGGAATGTTACAACGTTAGTTGCCTATAGGGGTAGACTACATGAGAGGAGCCCTACTCAGATAACTCAGTTTCCGATGCGGGAGGTTCATCCCATATATCACCCAGAAATAACTGAGATAACGGATCAGCGTAGTATTGTTACTAGGCTGGCTGTTGTGGCCCGTTTCTAGGAGCAATGGGTTTATACTCCGTGGAAAAGGAGTGAGATTTTAGCCCTTAAGACTCATTTGCCTGATCCTAGGAAAAATCCTACAGCTTATTACAAAGAATTAACAGAGGCTGCCTCTTCTACTGTAATGACTCTTGCTGATATTGAAATGTTTTTTGGTCTTCTCGTTCCGGTTGATGTTTGGAGACAGGTTCATACTCAAGATCATGTTGCGGAATTGGGTGAAATATGGGATGTGATTAAGGGATGGGATCAGGAAAGGAAGCCAGGTGATAAACCCCGAGCCGAGATACTTGCTTTGCCAGGTCGTATTATTACATACATGCATTCCCTTATTCCGACCTAAGAAGGTGAGCTGGGACAAATTGACGGCTTGTCGACAGAAGAAGGATGAAAGTGTGTCTGATTTCTTTAACCGGTTTGAAGATACGTTTTTGGACTACAGAGGGCAGGATATGTCTATCGAGGGAGGAGTTCGATTGTTTGTTGACAGAATTGTTTCTAACCTTCTTCCTGAAATTACGATGCGTCTGAGAGTACTTGGTCCACGTCTTCTTCCTCTGTTATTTTGAATATGGCCCAGTATTATAAACACCGAGATCAGGAGGAAAAGGGTAGGACTGATAAGAAACACAAGGAGTTAAAAACAAAGGTGTTGTTGCAACAAGTGTTTAGGGGAAATAGTAGGGGACGAGGGGGTCCTTCTAGACAGCTTCCACGTACCAGCAGGCAGTCTTCGACGACACCTTTAGGGCCAAATCAGTGTGCGTATTGTAAGGAGGAAGGCCATTGGCGTAGCCAGTGTCGTGTGCTTTTACAGAATGTTGCAGCTCCTAAAGGGCGAAGTTCTGGCGGAAGAGGTCGTGGGACAGAGAGAGCTCAGAATGCTACGGTTTCACAGGGTCATTCTGATAATAATTACTTTGGTGACCCTTGTGATGGCCAGTATTATTATGATGATTACGATATGGATGAGGTAACAGGTATGTCCTATAGTTAGGACAGCCAGGAACAGGGAGAGGGACCAGTTACGATACCTGTATATAAGCGTGTTCCTTATGTCACAGCGGATTTGCAAGGCTCGACTAAGGAATTTTTGGTGGACACAGGTGCGACAAAAAAAGTTCTGTTTCTCGACATATGGTCCCTGGGGCGGCCCTGTCTAGCCACGATAATGTTTCGGTAGGTTTTTCAGGTGTACCGGTTGTAAGCCTCATTTCACGCCCCCTTGCATTGACTGTTGGTCCTTTCACTGTGGAATCTCCGTTTTTGTTGACATCCAACTGTGGAGAGAATTTGATGGGTTTGGATTTGCTGAAGAAGTTGCATGCTACTATCTATTGCTCTCTTGCGGGTGTCTATATTACTATGGGTCCGGATGTCAGTACTAAATAGTGTTTGTCCCAGGATGCACCCCTCCCAGCTGAATTTGCTGACATCCCACCCACTCTATGGGCTACAGGTGACACGGATGTAGGGCTGTTGCATATACCACCAGTTTCTATACAAGTTAAAGAGAATGTTGTTTTGCCCCGCATTCCTCAGTATAAGATATCGCAGGCAGGAGAACGGATTCAGATTATTCAGAACTTGATACAAAAGGGAGTGGTTGAGGAAACGTCTGCCAATATTTGTAATAGTCCTATTCTTCCGATTCTTAAGAGAGTACCCTCAGGCTCCTCTGAGGACACTGATAATGTTTATCGTTTTGTGATTGATCTGAGTGAGGTTAATAAAATAGTAGTTCCACAGTTCCCTGTGGTTCCTGATATTACTACGCTTTTGACGATGATTCCTTCTACTGCTACATTCATTTCTGTTATTGACTTGAAAAATGCTTTCTTTAGTATACCTTTCCATCCAGACAGTAGATATTTGTTTGGGTTCACACTGGCTGGTAGGATTTTTAGATTCTGTCGCTCTCCTCAGGGCTATACCGAGAGTCCTAGTATTTATAGTCAAGCATTAAAAGATCAGTTGGATTCCTTATCGCTTCCTCCAGGTAATGTATTGGTGCAGTATGTTGATGACCTCCTTATTGCTTCTGATACGGAACAGGGTTGCAAAGATAGCACGGTCAAATTGTTGTTGCATTTGGCCCATCATGGACATAAGGTTTCCCTTTCTAAATTTCAGTATTATCGACAGGAGGTCACCTATTTAGGTCACCTACTGTCAAAGGAGGGCAGGAGGTTGACCCCTGAGCGCATTAGTACTATTGTTAAAATGCCCATTCCACAAACTCAAATAGATGTGCGCGCTTTTATAGGTATCACTTCCTACTGTCGTCAGTGGATACCTAACTATTCCTTACTAATTAAACCTTTGCTTGTATTAACAATGAAAGCAGTGCATGAGCCTTTGCCTTGGATGCTCGAATGACAGCAGTCTTTTGAGCAATTGAAAACTGCACTTTGTTCGGCTCCAGTACTTGGCACACCTAACTATGGCAAACCGTATGTGCTCTATGTCCACGAGATGGCTGGCTGTGTGCTTTCTGTCTTAACACAAAAATGTGGGGATAAGCAGAGGCCGTGTGCTTATTTTTTTGCTGTGCTTGATCCCGTTGCAAGGGCACTCCCGAGTTGTCTGAGAGCGGTCGCGGCTGTGGCCACTTCAATCAGACAATCGTCCGGACTCGTGCTTGATACTGACCTCACAGTTATGGTACCCCATGCTGTGGATACACTTTTGAATAAGACAAGACACAGCACCTCACCAGTGCACGTCTCACCGGTTATGAATTGACACTCTTTGCTAAGCGTATTACGATCAAAAGATGTGCCACTCTGAATCCAGCCACGTTACTGCGCCTCCCTTCTGAGAGTGATGCAGTTGACAAACATCACTGCATCTTCCGGACGGAAGAAGAGACGAAGGGATAGGTAGACCTGACTGATGTTCCCTTATCTGACCCCCAAGGAGAACTATATGTCAATGGCTCTTGTTTTAAATTACCAGATGGCACCACGATGGCAGCTTATGCTGTCACTACATTGCGCATTTTGGTAGAGACATCACGGGTCCCTTATCAGTCGGCTCAAGCTGCTGAGCTTGCTGCTCTTATTCGAGCTTGTGAATTGAGCAAAGGGCTGGTTGTCAATATTTATACTGACAGCCAGTATGCCTTCGGGGTTGCGCATAATTTTGGGCGACTCTGGGTTGAGAGAGGGTTCCTTACTTCTCATGGCACCAAGATTCAGTATGGGCACCTCATATTGAGGCTTTTGTCCGCTTTAACGCTCCCCAAGAAATTGGCCATAATTAAATGTAGTGCCCACAGGAAGGTTACTGATGATGTGGGTAGAGGAAACGCTTTTGCAGATCAAATAGCTAAGGAAACGGCCCGAACAAAGATGAAACGCATGTTTGTTGCAGGTCCAGCTAGGTGGGTCCCTGAAGTTGTCATGTTTGAGAATACCCTTGAAAGTGTAAAGGAGATACAAAGCGATGGATCGATAAATCAGGGAAACAGAGATGGGTGTTGCCAGATTCATATGTTCTGCCCGTGGTTACTATGGCACATGGCACATGGTCCAGCTCATATTAGAGCCAAAGGCATTTGTAAGCTATTAGCTCCTGTATGGCAGAATGACAATATCTCTAGGACGGCTGCGCATTTAATGTAATATTGCATGGTCTGTATGATGCATAATCCAGGGAAGGGTACCCCAACACCACCTGGTAATTTTGCACCACCCACTTTTCCTTTTGAAGTCCTTCAAATGGACTATATTGAATTAGAGAGATGCAATAATCTTAAGTATGTTTTAGTGGTTGGGTGTGCGTTCAGTAAATGGGTTGAGGCTTACCCCACTAAAGATAATACAGCCATTACGACTGCAAAGGTACTCCTGAAGGAGTTCTTTCCTCGTTTCGGCTTGCCCTGAGTCATCTGGAGTGACAATGGAAGTCATTTTAATGCAAAAGTGATTCAATTGATTTGTGAGGGCCTCCATGTAAAACAAAAAGTTCATGCTGCAAATCATCCACAGTCAGCGGGTTTGGTAGAGAAGTACAATGGTACTCTCAAACTGAAATTGGCAAAAATTCAGGAGACCACACGGTTAAAGCGGCCGGATGCTTTACCATTAGCTCTTTTGTCAACAAGAACTACAGCACATTCTAGGACAGAATTGTCTCCTTACGAGGTCCTGTTTGGGCGCCCGGCAATAGTCTTGGGCATCCCCGTAAGTTATCTGATATTGAGTACCCTGTGTTGCTTGATTACCTTGACCAGTTAACAGGAGGTTTACGTTCTATTCACCAACAGGTGCGGGAGTCCCTACCTTCTACACCAGAGGGACCCGGCCACGATATCCAGCCTGGTGACTTCATTTTACTGTGTAACTTCCAGAGGAAGAAACGTTTAGAGCCACGCTGGAAAGGTCCTGAACAGGTTTTGTTGGTGACACGTACTGCTGTGAAGGTTGCTGGCCGTAAGAACTGGGTCCATGCGACCCACTGTCGGAGGATTCCTTTACCATTACCCTATGACCAGTGGGTCAAAGACGGCATTGGGGACACGAAGTGCAAGGAGGTGCCCAGGTTTGTCCCTTTCAGCGATGCCCAGCTAACGTGGATGCAAACGGATAAAGAAAATGAGAATGTGTTGAACGAGGCTATTCCTCCGGAAATACGAGCTGTCCAAGAGCCTTTGTTCACTGATCATACAGTGCCTGGGGCTACCAGGTACAATTTGAACCCTCGGTTGAGGGACACTGAAGGAGAAAAAAGAGAAGGGATGGACTGCATAAGATAGGTTGTACTGAGTTATAGTACCAACAGAATCAGCTGAAATTAGTGAAGGATTTTTTGCTTATTGTATTCTAGTTGTTTGAACATTAGTTAGGAAAGGCCGAAGTATACCTTGAAGGCATACCATTTTGATCGACGTAGGATTCATTAAAAGAGCTTAGGACAGAGCAAGCTCCACCGCTGGTGCTCAAGAGCGCCCACTTATTGATGGACAATAGGAGCCTGTACCAGTGAGGCTCTGACGGACACTGGGAACTTGTATATTTTCTTTGCATTTTCCCCCCCCTTTTTCCATCCGTTATGCATCCCTTTGGTAGACAGGTTGCTGAGGAAGAGCAGCCAGGGATTCTTGTTGCCCAGCATAACATGGTGTGGACCCGCAAGCAGAAAATAACATGTGTTGCTCTTGTGGTTTTGTTGCTAATAATATTATGTGGGATGTCATGGGTATGGGAAAAAGATCAGGATGTACCTTTACGTAACAAGGGTAAGGTTATTCCTCCGACAAGAAAGAAGAGGACAGCCCGAATAATGTATTTCTAGACACGCACAAGAGATTCTTTGGAGAAGGAACAGCTTGCTACCCCACTGAATCTGTCACTAGTTTATGGACTGCATATCCATTGTCACTTGTAAATTATACATATACTCGTCCACTGCAATTTACAGAAGTGAAGGGAGTGTTTGGTTTTGGCTATCCAGGACCTTGTTTATATTATAGAAAGCCACTGGGAATGGGTTATCCAGGTTGTGATAACAACATATATTGCAACCATTTTTATATGAAAGAACAGAACGTAACTTTGGTGGGATGGCATTACAAGGAATTGATAGTTACGCTGGAGGCTGGTTATTATCCTGCTTGTTGCCCTATCGTAAATAGTACAGACACTTCTTTGTATAGCAATTGTTCTGGAATAGTGTTGTACAAATATACGATCCCTTTAGTGAATGACAAAGATCCGAGTACTTTCGGAATGAACATTAGATATGCTGCAGTAGATTATGAAGGGCCGATTTATGCACACCCGGGGTTTTACTTTTTGTCTAACGGTACATATTCCAACGTTCATAACGGTACAGACGACATGGCTCTTGGAATGGTGTTGCCCTTAGGTGTGCCCTGTAAAAATGCTAAGCCTAATGTCCTTTGGGTTAAAAGGACTTTAACAAAGGAATTCTGTGAGGGAGTGACCGATATAGAGGTCAATAATTATAGTAATGGGATTACTTTTGGATACATCCTTTCTTCCATTTTCACTTTGGGTGGTACTTCAATGGCCAGGGGTGAAAAAGCTAGAATATTTTGGGTGCAAGTTGCAAATTTTATCTAATACTACTGTGGCAGCTTTACACGACATCACCACTCAGTTGGAGAGTGTGTGAATATATTCAGAACAGACTAGGTACGCAGTTGATTTTATCTTAGCCAAGAGTGGTGGTGTATGCGCGGTAGTGGGAGATCAGTGTGTGGTCGGGATCAAGAATATGGAAAAGAATATTACCAAGCACATTCTCAATATACTTGAGAATGTCAAGGGAATGGAGAGGGGAAATTGGAGTTGGTCCCTTTTCGGTAGTTGGGGCTGGATTCTTGAAAAGGTGATTTACATGATCGTGATATTGGTGCTTTGCTGTGCTCTTATTCAGTGTCTTCCCTTCTGTTGCTCCTATTGCACCACTATTCTCACCCCTAAACGGAAAATATCGATTCATGATACCAATGCTGCAATAATGGTACAGAAAGAAATAGAGGACCTCATGAATATCGATGAGGGCATTTTCAAGAATTCTTCTCTCCTCACAGTTTCCTTTACTGATGTTGAAAACATGGAGTGCTCATAAGGCTCTATTGCTCCGAATTTGTATTATTGCTTATGGTTTCCTGTTTTCCTTGTTGCTGTTAGATAATGTTTTAGCTCATGCTAAAAGGAGGGTCCATTAGATTAGAAATGTTCACGTTTGCACATTGCCCTATGTAAGTTAGCATTCGCTGCGCTATTTTCTTTGCAGGCGCCATTTCAGGCTGTTCAAAACTGATCTAGTTTGTTTCCGAGAAATGTTCCACTATAGGTTTCGTTTTCTGCCATGTAGGCCTGTTCCCGTAATGAGTACACTGTTCCTATTAGCGCATACCTTTGTCACTAGATAGAGGCCCTCTCCCACTTCTCTGGTGGCGGGCCCGAATGGAACAACCTTGGACTCTGTAACTTTGTGTAAGATTAGATATGAGCGCTGAAGCCGTTTCTTTCTGTTTTTTTTATATTTCACTGTCTAGCTGCACCTGCCTGGAAAATTCCACTGTGGGTGTGTTTTAGCCCAATTACGAAATATACAATAATGTATCTTCTTGCTTGTTGATTTCAGTCCTCTCTGCAGCACTTCTAGCGACTGGGCAGACCGGGCTCCGCTCCGAGTGTATAAGAATAAACAGTTATTGGTTTGTATTCTCTACTGACTTACCGACTCTTCATTTGGTATGGAAAGCTAAGAGGTGGTCATTAGTGACCCGGGTGACCCTAATCGGGCCACTTCCTTCACCTGTGTGCTTCTCTGCCACCCCAGGGATGCGCTCGTACGAGTGCTTCCCCTGCGTTGCTTTCTCGGCCATGTTCTTTTCCCTCAACTCCTCGTTAGTCTGTTTTGCCCATGTGATTCGCTCATGTCTATTCCATCCACTGGCCCTCTTTGTTGTGTTCACCTACCCACTCCCTCTGTGTTGCTTCCCCCAGCTCCACCTGCTTTAAAAAAAAAAATCACTTTTGTGCTACTTTTTTTCTATTTAATTAACAATCCAACTCTGATTGGTAAATAAAAAGAAGAAATAACCATCCATGTCATTTGGTAAGGGCAAGCATGCGTGGTACAAGCAACCCTACAAAATGAAGCAGTCGGTCATGTCATTGCTTTTTTTTCTTCTTTAGGCACGCTGCACAGTTTCGGGTATATTTACAGCATAGCTAAAAACCATTAGCAAAGCCAATAGGTTCCAAAGGCGTGACCTATTGGCTTTGCTAATGCTTGTTTTAAATGGCGGAGCTCCTAGAAAAAAGAGATTGTGCATTACATGTGGACCACTGGCCTACAGAAATGTCCAGCTTATTAGTAATCAGGCAAAATGGAGGGGCTGTTTGCAAAACTGAGTGATAAAGGCCGTCTTGTATAGTAATCTTGCTTTATTGGTTACTCATAGGATAGTTTGTACAATAGGAGTGATGTGAAAATATGTTTTTCTTCCAGTGACAAAGCGAGATGCTCCATGCAAAGCTACACACAAAACTACCCACAAAAGTGTGAAATGCACTTTTGGTAAGGCAGCTAAAAGAGAGAAGTGATAATCAAGTCTTGACAGAACAAGCGACTGGACTCTGGTCCTGAGATTTTATTCTGCTAGGAAGCGTTTGATCCTCCACATTAGTGTCAGTTGGATACATGCACTCTTAGTCATGGTTGTTGTTGCCATTTGTATGGCCATTAGTACAGCCTTGCAGCACGAGCCGTCAGTGATATTGCCCTTAATACTGGGAATTACAACACCTGTATAAACACAGGATACTCAGGGGCGGCTAATCGTATGCAGTGGAGGAGCGTCATCCCACTTAAGTTATCCCCAAAGATGAAGAATAAAATAGTAATACATTACCATTTTATTTTAAATCCTCCAGTCCTGAACCGAGCGTGGGGCCGCTGCTGAATGACAGCAGCAGAGAGGAGGGTGAGCTGGTTAGGCACTTTTCACAGTGCGCATGTTCATTTGGCTGGCTGACTTGCGACGGGCAACCAGACATGAGCACTTTGAAACCTCTAATCCAGCTGTCTCAAGATAGCTGGGTTAGAGTAAGTGCAGGCCTCCAGGGCACTGGTGAGTGCAGAGTGAGGCTGCTCCGTCCAATCAGGGTGGTGCTCTCACAGCATGAGAGCAACGCCATGATTGGTACCCACACTGCAGCATCCAGTTCAGAAGAGGTCCGGTTCTGAAGAGGTCCGGAGCAGAGGATGTCGGAGGACATCGGTTCAGGTAAGTTTTGTTTTTTAAAAATATTTATGCGCGCCCACCCCCCTCCCTGTAGAAGCCAGCCGCCACTGAGGACACTGACGGAACATGGGTAATTATCAAGTTATCAATTCAAGAAATCACACTAATAAGAGTAAAAGTATACATGACTAATGATAGTGTTGTGACATTGCTATCTGACTTGTCTGACGAGGGTATGTCAGACTGTAATAATGTGATTGTTTGAGAGGAGTGTAATGGTGTACATTGCCATCATCTTAACAGAAGCTATAAATCCCAATAAAGGACCAAAATGATACAGCGACTGTAATCAAATTTATTAACACACATGGCCAGTCCATCAGTAAAAGATCAGACTTCCCTCTCAGGAACTAATTGCTCATTCTCAATAAGTGACTACGTTCGTACAAATAAATATATGCCATCAGGAATTAGCTCTGTAGAGAAATGACCAACACACCCTTCAAACTATGCTTCAGTTAAGACTACGCTAACCCTTGGTCAAAAATTAGAAGTCATAAAGAATAAGTGTCTCATTACTGGTAGACAGTAATGGGAAATGGGTAGAAAAATCAGCAGATGTCCCATTTACCCACCTCACGATTCCTCCACCACTTTTAGAGATGGGTAATGGCTTTGTTACCAATGGCGGAGCCTCAGCCAGCTCCACCATTGTTAGCACCTTCATGACAGGTCTCTCGTTGTACAACAACTGGCTAGTATGGAGTAAGAAAACCATATCTGGTTAGGGCAGTGCTTCGATTGCCATGGCTGTCATGTTTTTCCTGTAAGAGTCTGTGGGTGACAGGCAGACAAAAATGAACAATGTTCCCCACACGTTAGCAGAAAACTCCAAACGCATCAGGAGTATTGATATGACATTTTTCAATAACAACCCCATCTCCATGAGAGTTTATCTTTGAAAAATGCAATATTTCTGGTCAGGCTATCAAGCTGATATGGCATCGACCATATTCCCTGAAGTGCTCCTACCAAGTCAGCAGAAGCACTGCCACTACACCATATGGGCGAAGAACTCTACAGAAGATGAGCATGTCATTGGGAAGGCAGGATCTGTGCCGCCCGAACGGCTTGGAGGCGGCCTACCCAATTCTAAATCTTGTCATATGGTGTTGGAGTGTCTCAAGTCTTTTGTTAGAGCTATTTATACACCACTTCACAAATCGTACATACACTCCACCCGAGTCTCAGTCGACAAGGCACCTGAATATATAAAAGGAGAGCCTAACTAGTGACAGGGTAACCTAGGGGAGGGAAGGGATGTTTTATGGCACAGGGGTGAACAAGGTGGATACTGTTCTAGGCATGTCTCATTAAATTTGAATGGTGGTGTGTGCCACTGCCATGCTAACTGGGTGTCAATGATAAGCAGGTAGCTATTCAGACAAGGGCCTTGCATAGGCTGGAAGAGAATACAAATTTAAAAAAAACATTTTATTGATAAAGACAGAGTCAAAGGGCTGGAATAGCTTGAGTAACATATGGTAATTGAATAACTAAGATGTATAGGGCAGGAAACCCATATGAAATATTACTTAGGCTTGATACAAAAATGGCATTTGATAATGTTGATTGGGATACTCTCATATGTTAAGGCCATATATGAACCAAGGTGATAACTGTTGAAGAATATTAACAACCTTGTATCAAGACTAACGCGGCCATATTTGTGCTAAAAGCATCATCTTAGGCCCATTGTTAATTATTGCATAGACAATGATGCTGTTTAATTTGTGTGCTCCTCTTTTACATCCATTGTCCAGGACCTTTTTAGGTCGAGCATCAGCGCCCAAGCGCTGTCTGCAAAACCTGATGTTATCACTCATACTGAGTGTAATCCCGCCTGCCGCTTGCCATTGGTTTACTCAAGCGTCGCTCTTCTTCCCTGCCTCCTAACTCGCTTGAGCAGATGATAGCTCACTTCCGTTTAATGTTGAGGAGCACCGGTGAAGTACAGTTTCCCTACGCTTTAATTCGTTATCTTCGTTTGGGAGAACTCTTTTTATTTTTTTACCTCCGATCGCTGCTTGTTTTGTTTCCCTCTGCTTGCCTATCAGCATGGCACCCACTTCAGGCCGCCACGCATAGGGGCCGATTCCGATCTCGGCCGGTAGGGCTCCGAATAGGATTCGGCTTTACCGGATCCGATTCGGAGCCCTTGTTCCCGACCGAATCGTACGCGGGTCCGGCCGAGCGAGTACGATGCGAATTCGCCGACCGACTCGTCCGGGCGACCCGACCGCTCCGACCGACTCGTACCCGGATCGTACCGCTCCGACCGACTCGCTCGGACCCGATTCGCACCGCGCAATGGAGACGTTTTCCGGCCGGGTAAGTACGATGCGCACCTCGACCGCTCCGACCGACTCGCGCCGTCCGACTCGAACTCGCTGTCGGAGCCGTACTTTGGGGTCCGTGTCGGACCCCCTGTACGCGTACCCGTGCGAGGCGCACACAGGGGGGACCCATGGGTCCCCCTACCTGTGCGTGTACGCCGCGAGCGCTTCGCGGCGTACTCGCTGTAGGGGCGCCCTTGTCCGCCTCGCACCCATTGAGGCAATGGGAGCCCGCGTACGCGTTGTACGACCGGCTCCCATTGAGTTCAATGGGAGTCCGACCGACTCGTGTCCGGTGGCATACGAATGCATCGGACTCGTTCGGTCGGACTGCACGGGTCCGATTCGGTCGGAAATCTCTCCGGGTCCGGCTCGGTCGGAGAGATTTCCGGCCCGAATCGGAATCGACCCCTTAATGTTTGGACGGCATTTGTATTTTCCTACTGGTATGTAAACAACCTTTGCCTTTTTGTTTTATCAGCACGGCGTCTGTGGACACTGCCTCTGACCGTTCAATAGAGTTACATAAATTAACTGCATGCTTAAAATATTAATGTTAATTCAGCTATGGCGGTATACAGGTCTGTTAACTACAGTAAAGATTTAATGGTAACATATGTGTGTGCTAGAAGTTTTAAGTGACCGCTTTGACTGTAAAAAGAACGTCCAGTACTCCAAGATGGCTGACAGCGTTGTGCTCACGGAGACAGATAATGATTGGCACGGCATGAGCATGCAGGCTTGTCCTACGTTTTGGTATATTGTTTTGGATGCTGTTCCAAGCTAGGGCATTTGCGCGACATGAGCAGCAGGCTCTTCCCTGCAGTAGGTGTTGCAGTAAGTAGTGCAGCTATCAGCGCGAGTGCCAATGTAAGGTAAGAGATATGCATCCACAGATCTGCACAAGTGCATTTCTGCATTCTTCATCCACTGCAAGTTACTTCCCTCAAGTTTGCATTCAGTCTGGTCTGTGCTGCAACCATGTATAGTTGGCCAGTGCCGCACAAAAACACTGTGCACGTATTGGAATAGTCTTGTGCATTTCCGCCTATCATTAAAATGTGCCTGCTTTACAGTGCGTCTTTCTGTTATTTATCATGAATACACAATTTTGCTCTGACGCCAGTTTCTTGTCAAGTTCTGCAGTAAAGATCGTGTCGTGGATCACCCCTGCTGTGTCTCAGTATCACTGACTGTTTTTTTTTTTTTAGATGATAGAGACATTGGCGATGGACGCAGCACCGGAGCATCTAGCTTAGATATGAAGTTTTTGATGGAATGTGTGAGGTGTACTTTGTGTGCTGCGTACTTAAAAATGTAGCAGCAGATATTATCGTAGCCGTGACAGAATGTCATAGTGCGCGGAGAGGAAGTAATTACAGTGGCGAGCTTCACTGTAAGATTCAGGCTCTGAGCTCCAGAACTTCTCGAGCTCGCATGGTAGTTGTCTGTGATGGGTTATTTGAGTTCTGAACTGTATGCACAAAAGTGATAAAATGTAATTTCTGAATTTGTTTAAATAGATCACGGAAAAGCAGATGTACAGTCTCGTGATCTGTGTAATGTTCATGTTTTTTTCAGTTTTTGTATGTAATATGTTTTCTGGTGTTTAATTTTTATGCTGCAACATTTTCGTGATAATATATTTTGATGATACATGTAATTATATGTTTTGATGAAACAGGGTGTTTGTGTGTATGAATTTTGTGACACACTTTGGGAAGAAATAATCTTTTGTATATGACAAAAATTGAAAAAGACAAAATTCAATGCAAAAATAAGTTTAATCACTATTATTAAATACAGTGCTCATTAGTACTATGTGTGTTGAGTGATAATCGGTTTCGGCATTTTTTAGGGTGATTATTTATGGTGGCCCAGCCATACTGATTAAAGGGGCCCATCCCCTCTGGTGGTGTGTTCAGTATTCAGGATATGGGCATGAAGCTGTGCAAAAAATGTGCATTTATTTTTCTATTTCTTTACTTTTTAAGCAATCGCGGCACCCACGCTTTAGCTTAAGATGTTTAAAGCTAAAGCGCAGGTGCCGCCATTGTAACAAAAGTAAATAAATAGAAAGGCAGCAAGCAGCCGCCATTTTTTTTATTTCTTCACTTTTGAAGCAATCGCAGCACCTGCGCTTTATCTTAAGATGTTTGAAGCTAAAGCGCGAGTGCTGCGATTGATTCAATAGCTCTTGCATTACTAAAAGTTTGAGCTATTGTGCTGCATTATTTATTTTATTTATTTATTTATAGAGCGCAACATTCATCCATAGGAATATCACGGCGCTAAGGAGAGCACATCTTAAGTGAGGGAGGGGTTCTGAGAGAGGGTCTCTAGATAACAAGTTAGGTCTTAGGGAACAGATGCGTTTTTAGTTTTTTCCTAAATGCCAGGTAATTGTTAGTGAGCCGAAGTTCCAGTGGAAGTTCATTCCAGTGTGTTGCTGCAAGGTGTGAAAAAGAGCGACCCCCTGCTCTGGACTTCTTGATGCGTTTAGTTTTTGCCCGTGCCTGGTGGCGCGACCTCAGGTTCCGTGTGGGTGAATAGAATTCTACTCATCTTGAAGAATTCTGGGTCCCAGATGATGTAAGACTCTGTGCGCATGACTCAGCAGTTTGAATTTGGCCCTTTGTCGCACTGGGAGCAGCTGCAGTCAAGTGAAGAAATAGTCCGCCATGCCCACAAAAAGTGCATTCCCATAATCCAACCTGCTTATGAGCAAGGCTTGGACGATGGTTCTCCTACACTCTATAGGGATCCATTGAAAGAGTCTTTTTAGCAATTTTAGTGTCGCAAAGCTTTTCCCACAGAGTGCACGTACATGGTCCTGCATGGTGAGTGCACTGTCAACAAGAACACCCAGGTTTTTTGCGACCTGTTTGGGGGCGTGAGCATTACCCAGTGATGAGGGCCACCAGGTTGCATTCCACACTGAATGCGCTCCTCCGAAGAGTAGAATCTCTGACTTGTCTGCGTTTACTTTCAGACAGTGGTCGGACATCCAGGCTGCTGTCCTGCCCCCATAAACAACTAAACACTGCAGGAACGAAGATTATCCCAGTCTTCTACTCACGCATTCAACACTCCCACCCATATAATAATAAGGTGAAAGTAGAATAATACTTATGGGAGAAGGTGGGGAAACAAAGACAAAAGAAATCAATAAGTTCCCAAGGTGAGGGACTACTGCTCTGGACTCCTCAGTCTGACTACGACCATTTCCAAGGTGCACTTGAGTGACTACAGAAAAGAAAAGAAACAAGAAAAGAATTAATAAACATCTACCAGAACCCAACCCCCATCCCCCCATAACCCAAACAATCCATAACCATGGTTAATTAGGAATGTCTTACCCCAGCGGAGCAAAGCAACAGCCTCTATAAGTCCTCTACTAAGTTCTGTGTTCAGCAGTCCAAGTAGGCAAACTGGAGTCCGCTAATCCACACAGTCCTTTCGGGAAAAACCCAAACTGGGAAAAAACCCGTTACAGAGAACCGTAAAAATAAGGTAAATTCCTAAAGGGATCCCTTAAATGCTAATTTAATGAACAAAGGGGGGAAAGAAAACCAAAAGGGGATCCAACAGGAGAAAAGGGACGCTGATAAGCCACTGACCGTAGCTGCAGAAGAGGCGTCACGGAGGGAAAAAGGTAAGCCCAAACAAATGAATAGTACGGAGGAGCTGAAAGGGGGTGTGGTTTCCTCTCTTCTGTAGTACTGAATTCCGGCGTTGCACCTTTTAACACAGTTCAAGGCAAATATCTGAGGGAGAAAAAAATAAACAAAGCCAGTGTCCCAATCCTAATCCAGGTCATCAAAGTAACAACCCGCAGCAAGCTCCAAGGAACATGATTCCTTATGCTTTCTTGACTTCGTCCAGCAAGGAATATCCAGCGCGATTACAGGACGCTGAAAACAAAATCCTTCCGGGGGCCAGGGACCGGAAACAAAACCAAGCACGGAAACACTGGCGAGCACGAATTAAATACAGAGTTATCGCCGTGCGTCCACAGGTAAACACTCCCACCCTGAGAAAACACCCGACAAACCACCAACAATAGAAAGAGGACAGGACAGAATAAAAGCAAAGCCTCTCCTACGCTCCCGGAGTCCCGGACATGACAGCTGCCATTTCCAAAAGACAGCTAGTGAGTCTGATCCTCGTGTCTTCGTGTCCATCAAGGGCAATCATCAGTTGTGTTTCGTCTGCGTATGAGCAGATATTGATGTCCCATTTTTCGCTGATTTTAGCCAGTGAGGACACGTAAACATTGAAGAGGGTAAGGCTCAAGGAAGCTCCTTGTGGAACTCCATACTTGATTGGTTTGGGGGTTGAGGAAAAGGCGCCCAACTGTATGGTCTGTGTTCTGTTGCTTAAAAAGGAGCAAAGCCACTGAAGGGCTTTAGAGTGTATACCTTTTACATGCAGGGTTTTCATAAGGAGGTCATGTGAGACGGTATCGAAAGCCGCCGACAAGTCCAGCAGGATCAGGGCGGCGGCTCTACCCTGGTCGACCACAGATCTGATGTTGTCAAGCACTGCCAGGAGGGTGGTTTCAGTGCTATTATTAGCTCTAAAGCCGGTTTGGGTGGTGTCCAGGAGCTCATTAGTCTCGAGATAGTTGGTTAATTGTTTATTTACCAACTTCTCCATCACTTTGGATAGGTATGGAAGCTGAGATATTGGTCGGTAATTTGCCGGGTTTTGAACGTCTGTGCCCGCTTTTTTTAGTAGGGGAACCACTGTGGCTTTTTTCCAGATCTCTGGAAATACTGCAGTATGTAAGGATTGATCAAGTATGTGGGTAACGTGAGGGTATATAGTTTGTGCAATCCGGTAGAAAATGAAATGAGGGCAAGGGTCTAATGGGGACCCTGATTTAACTTCGGCCATAGCTTTTGCAACCTGCTCGTCTGTAAAGGGGTCGAAGTTACTGAGATAGAATTGGGCATCAGGGTGAGGGTCTAAAGTTTCCCAATCTGTATCATCTGGTGGGTGCTGATTTCTGAATGAGGAATAAATCACCGAGATTTTATCGGCAAAAAATCTGCTGATTGCCTCACAACCCTCAAGGGAAGGAGACAAGACTTGGGACAAGCTAGTAGGATTACATAGCTCTTTAACTATTTTGTAGAGTTCTTTCGGTGAGCTGCTATTGTTGTTCACACGCTTTGCGAAGTAAGTCTTTTTGGCGTTTTTGATGGCATTGTTATAGATTCTCATTTCCATCTTATATGACTGTCTGTCCATATCTTGTTTGGATAATCTCCACTTGTGCTCTAGTGTTTTGCACTTTCTCTTCAAAATTTTAAGATCCATTGAGTACCATTTTTCAGAATTTGTTCCTCCTTGGGATTTGTTCCCTAGTCTAGGGGCACAGAGGTAAAGTGTATTGGAGATTTCTGCTAGGAGATTTTCTGCGGTTACTTGTACAGATGATGGCATCGGGGCATCAGGGTCATTCAAAGAGAAATGGCGCTCAAATGTGTCAGGGGTTACCAGCCTCCAGGCTCTTTTTGCCACTGCTGATGATGTTTGAGAACGGATTAATTTCACCGGTGGGCTAAGGGCAAAGGAGATCAGGAAGTGATCTGTCCACGATAGAGGCCTTACTTGTAATATATTGGTGGATTCTTTATTGGAAAACACGAGGTCCAGGGTGTGCCTGGCAGTATGTGTGGGTTCCCTAATCCACTGTTTTAGTTGCAAAATCTGCATGTCACTGTCTAGGTGTTTGGCCGCGGAGTTGTTGACATCTTCAAAGTGAACATTAAAGTCTCCTATTAATGAACAAGTTACTTACCTTCGGTAACGATATATCTGTAAGAAACATTAGTTAGTTATAGATTCCTTACCTTAGAATTACCCCCAGGCGTCAGACTGGATCCGGAAAGTTTTTTCATCAGCAGTACCTCTGCGCGTCGGAAGGTGGCGTCAGTCGGCTCTGCGTCCGTCGTCGAGGTCGCCGGGATGACGTCGCGGCAGCTACTTAGACGACGCCCTCGCGCGCTGACTCAGTTCTGTACACGACTTTCCGCGCCAGAAACGCAGAGCCATGCAAGACACTGACCACTGGTGCACAAAACTAGGGCCCTGAAAAGATATCCTTAACCCTAGAAATCAGTTCGCAGAACGGGGAGGATGGGTGGGGCGGTAAGGAATCTATAACTAACTAATGTTTCTTACAGATATATCGTTACCGAACGGAAGTAACTTGTTCATCTGAAAGAAACACGTTAGTTATAGATTCCTTACCTTAGAATAGATACCCCAGCAATACCAACCCCGGAGGTGGGTTTGCGAACCAAGATCACACCAGAAAGTCCTGGAGAACAGAACAGCCAAAGAAGCCGTCTCTCCGGACTTGATTGTCAAGGCAGTAGTATTTGGTAAAGGTGTGCAACGAAGCCCACGTAGCTGCCTGACAAATGTCATTCAGAGGAACTCCACGTCCCAAAGCAGTAGTTGCTGCCGTCGCCCTGGTGGAATGGGCGCGCAGCCCTACTGGAGGCTCCTTCTTTGCCAGAGAATAACAGGCTTTGATACACAAAACGACCCATCGGCAGATAGTCCGCTTGTGTACGGCCCGACCTTTCTTGGCGCCCACGTAGCCAACAAAGAGCTGGTCATCCACCCGGAACTGTTTGGTGCGATCCAGATAAAAGGAAAGCGTACGTTTTGGGTCCAGACGGTGGAGCCTCTCCTCCTCTTTCGAAGGATGCGGAGGCGGAAAGAAGGTGGGCAAAGTGATGGTCTGCCCGATGTGAAAGGCAGTGACAACCTTGGGCAGGAAGGATGGACGAGTCCTGAGAACTACCTTGTCCGGATGGACAGACAGGAAAGGAGGCTTGGATGAAAGGGCCTGGAGCTCACTCACTCTTCTGGCAGATGTGATGGCTACCAGGAATGCAGTTTTAAGCGTCAGAAGCCGCAAAGGACAGTTGTGTAGCGGCTCAAAGGGAGCACACATTAAATAGGTTAAAACCAGATTCAAGTCCCACTGATGCATAATGAAGGGCATAGGAGGAAAGAGATGAGTTATGCCTTTCAAGAAACGATTAACAACCGGGGACATGAAAAGAGAAGGCTGATCTGGAAGCCAAAGGAAGGCAGAGATGGCCGAGAGATAGCCCTTGATAGTGCCCAGAGCAGAGCCCTGCTGGGCCAAAGAAAGGAGAAACAAGAGAACCTCAGAAAGAGGGGCAGAGAGGGAATCCACAGCCTTTGCTGTGCACCATGCCACAAATTTGTTCCACCGGCAGGTGTATACCGTCTTATTTGAGGGACGCCTGGCTGCCAAGATTACATCACAAACTTTGGGAGGCAGGTCAAAAGATGTCAGCTGCCGCCGCTCAATCTCCACACAAGGAGGTGGAGGCTGGACAGGTTCGGGTGGAGGACCGCCCCCTGTTGCTGCGACAGACGATCCTCCCGAAGAGGCAGACGGGTCGGAGAATCGATGGCTATGTTGAGCAGCTCGGGATACCAGACTCTTCGTGCCCAATCCCGAGCCACAAGAATGACTTGGGCCCGGTCGTGCCTGATCTTCTTCAGCACTCTGGGCAGAAGTGGTATAGGCGGAAAGGCGTACAACAGACAGCAACTCCACTCGCAACAAAGAGCGTCGCCTAGCGAGTGCCGCCTTGGAAATTCCAACGTGCAGAATTGCTGACATTGCACGTTCTCTTCGGTGGCGAATAGATCTAACCAAGGCTCTCCCCACTGCTGAAAGAGACCTTGCACCACCTCCGAGAGAAGACGCCATTCGTGATCCATCATGCACTTGCGGCTGAGTTCATCCGCCCTGGCGTTCAGTGAACCTGCCAGGTGTTGAACCACCAGGGATATGCCCTGATGTTCCAGCCATGTCCAGAGGCGGAGGGCCTCCTGACATAGGGTCCACGACCCCACCCCGCCCTGTTTGTTGCAGTACCACATGGCGGTGGTGTTGTCCGTGAACACCTGCACTACTCTTCCCCAGACAGAGGGAAGGAATGCCTTGAGTGCAAGACGAATCGCCCAGAACTCCAGAAGGTTGATGTGGAGCCCGGACTCCGCCGGAGACCAGAGTCCTCTGATCTCTGCCTCTCCCATGTGGCCCCCCCATCCCAGAAGGGATGCGTCCGTCACCACCGTGTGCTCTGGTTGGGGAAGGGAGCGGGATTTGCAGTTGACCCAATCCTGGTTCGTGAGCCACCACTGCAACTGTCGAGCAGTGCCCATCGAGATCTGGACGCAATCGGACAGATTCCCCTGATGCTGCGCCCACTGGAACTTCAGGTCCCACTGCAGAGCCCGCATATGCCACCTGGCATGATCGACCAGCAAGATGCAGGAGGCCATGAGGCCCAGCAGCCTCAGGGTCATCCTGAACAAAACCCGGGATAGAGGCTGAAAGATCGGAATCATAGCCCGAATATCCTGGACTCGCTGTTCGGGAGGATAAACCCAAAACCGCGTAGTGTCCAGAACCGCTCCAATGAAGAGGAGCTTCTGAGAGGGAATCAGGTGTAACTTCGGCAAATTGATGGAGAACCCCAGCGAATGCAGGAGGTCGGCTGTAGTCTGGAGGTGGGAGACGACTGCCTGGGATGAGCCCGGCTTCAACAGCCAGTCGTCGAGATAGGGGAAGACTGGAACCCCTGATCTGCGCAGATGAGCTGCGACCACCGCCATCACTTTCGTGAACACCCGATGGGCGCTGGTAAGGCCAAAGGGGAGCACGGTAAACTGAAAATGCTCGTGGCCTACCATGAACCGCAGGTAACGCCGGTGGGCCGGCAGGACGGGGATGTGAAAATAAGCGTCCTGCAAGTCCAACGCTACCGTCCAGTCTCCAGGGTCGAGGGCAGACAAGACCTGAGCGAGCGAGCGTCAACATTTTGAACTTCTCCTTCTGAGGAAGCGGTTGACGTCCCTGAGATCCAAGATAGGACGCAGGCCCTTGTCCTTCTTGGGTACCAGAAAGTAGTGGGAATAGCAACCACAACCTACTTCTGGGACAGGAACGTGCTCGATGGCTCCCTTGGCCAAGAGTGCCAAAACTTCCTGTTGGAGAAGTGCCAGGTGATCCTCCAACATGCGGTGGTATTGAGGTGGCATGGCTGGAGGGGTATCCTCGAAGGGGAGGGAGTAGCCCCTTCGGACTATTTGTAAAACCCACCTGTCCAACGTGATGGTGCGCCAGTGGGGGAGGTGATGGCGTATCCTGCCGCCCACTGGCGTGTGATGGGCCTGAAAAGTCAGACTAGGAAGGTTTGGAGGCTGCTGCAGAGGGGGGGTTGGTGGACTGGCCCGCCCGCTGGCCCCTGGACCACGGCGTTGGTTTCCACGTCCCCGGCCGCGCGAAGGTTGGGTAACTTGCTGCGGCCTGTGGCTCTGGGCGGGACATAGCGGGGCACCCCTTCCGTAGCCACGAAAGGGGCGAAAAGCAGACTGTGCTGGGCGGCTGGAGAGGCCCAAGGACTTGGCCGTAGCCCGTGAGTCCTTGAAACGCTCTAGAGCGTTGTCCGCTTTGTCGCCAAAAAGGCGACGGCCATCAAAAGGCATGTCCATCAAGGTGTTCTGGACATCCCCGGAAAAGCCAGTCGATCTCATCCGGGCGTAGCGACGAAGGGCTACCGACGTTGAAATTGTCCTGCCCAGACAGTCGGCGGAATCCAGCCCACAACGGATGGTAAACTTCGCCGCATCCCTCCCGGCGGCAATAGCCTGGGAGAGCACTGTCCGGGCCTCCTCCGGACACTGAGGCAGCACTTGCGCAACCGAGTCCCACACAGAGTGGGAATAACGGCCCAAGAGACATGCAGTGTTTACCGACCGCAGTCCTAAGCTGGCAGAAGAGAAAATCTTCTTCCCAAGATGGTCCAGCTTCTTGGATTCCCTTTCCGGGGGAACGGTAGGGAATGCGCTCTTGGAAGTGGAGGCTTGGACCACCAAGCTCTCCGGGGTGGGGTGTTGGGAGAGGAAAGTGGGGTCGCCCGGAGCCGGGCAGTGGCGTCGGGCAATCATCCTATCCACGGGAGCCCCCGTGTTGGGCCTGGACCACGTGCCCAAAAGGACGTCGGTAAGGGCCAGCAGGGGCTCCGAAGAACTCGCAGCCGGTTGAAGCACCTCTGTCAGGAGGTTAGTCCTGACCGCCACCGTAGGAAGCTCGAGGTTGAGGGCCTCGGCCGCCCTACGCAACACCACTGCGTATGACGCTCCCTCCTCCGTAGCCACGGTAGGAGGAGACAACATGCCAAGGTCAGGGGAAGTATCAAGACCACTGGCATCCCCCAGTTCCTCTCTCCAGTCCTGTTCAGATCCTAGCTGATCAGTTAAAGGGTCACCTGACCCATCCCAGTCCTCCTCCTCATCCTCAGG
This sequence comes from Calotriton arnoldi, assembly GCA_963921515.1. Classification (NCBI taxonomy): domain Eukaryota; kingdom Metazoa; phylum Chordata; class Amphibia; order Caudata; family Salamandridae; genus Calotriton; species Calotriton arnoldi. Next base: position 1,957,873 of record CAWUFW010002785.1, read on the forward strand.
TTGCCAATCTGGCCGAAAAGGGACCCCAGGAATGAACAGGGGCACAAAAACCCCACTCGGCGCCGGATCCGGCGTCGGGCGATGCCGGTCCGGCTCCGGGTCCAACTCGGGATGGAGGCGGGGGTCGATGCCGGCCGGGGACACGACCAGCGTCGGTTACGGTTGCGGTGCCGGAGGAAGCGGCGCTGGTTGACCTTATTACACCTCCACCGGCGCCGCTTCCTCCGTAACCGGATCCAGGCCTGGATCCACTGGGGGCCTGCGGCGCCGTGGCCGGAGCCGACGGCGGAGTAGGCCTAGGCCCCCCAACCGAGTCCGCGGGACCCGAAGGCTCGCTGGCGGGTTTGGGTCACCGGAAGATGACATGCATCGCTTCGTAAAATTTACGAAATTGGGCGGGAGTCGCTCCGGGTCCCGGGAAGGGGGGGAAACTCGGAGTCGACTCCTCGGGCTCCGCGCGCGGAGCCGCGGGAGGGGCACCGCCCGCATCCCTCGTCGCGTCAGCCGACCGACAGGGAGAAGTCGAAGAGCGACGATGCTTCTTCGACTTCTTTTTGTGCTTCGACTTACCCGACCCCGAGTGCGAAGACTTCGATGACTTGGACGAGTGGTGATGGCTCCGCGACCGGTCCCTCGACCTCCCTCGCGACCGGGACCTCGAACGGCACGGAGCCGACTGCCGGCGCTCAAGCAGCTTTCGGGACCGCTCCCGCAAAGCCTTTGGCGCCATCGATCGGCAGTCGGAGCACGGCTTGGGGTCGTGGTCGCGCTCAAGGCAAAAGAGGCACACGTGATGCGGATCCGTAACCGACATCAGCCGGTTACAGGAACTGCAGGCCTTGAAGCCGGGCATCCCTCGTGCACCAGGAGTCGTAGACTCAAAAAAGACGTAGACAAAAGTCGCTCAAAAAAGTCAGTCAAAAAGTGACTGGAGGTACCGTTCTCTCCGGAACTGCGCTGGCTGGCGCGGAAAAGAAAGAACTGACGTCAGCGCGCGAGGGCGGCGTCTAAATTGCTGCGGCGACGTCATCCCGGTGACCACGACGCCGACGACGGACGTGGAGCCGACCGACGCCACCTTCCGACACGCAGAGGTACTGCTGACGAAAAAAAATTCCGGATCCAGTCTGACGCCTGGGGGTAATTCTAAGGTAAGGAATCTATAACTAACGTGTTTCTTTCAGATATGTAGTTCTTGTGTTTTAGGCATGAAGGGAACAGCTGAGTTATTATTATTAGCAATGCCAATAGCTCAAACTTTCACTAATGCGTGACCTATTGCATTGAAAATGCTTGTTGTATTCTGCTCTCATAATATCTATAGTAGCTTCACAAAAACAATAATGTTGTGCCACTATTAGACACTTTTTTTGACTTGCTAAAATTTGCAAATAGTGCCTTTGGTAAAAACCCTGTGTCCCTTTTCCATTTTCCTCCTCCTCCTCTATGCTGTACTTTAACTCCCTTGGCAGAAATGCCTCTTCCTAGAACAGACAGTGGTGGTGAAGAACTCATGAATGTATAATTTTTTGAAAAGTTGGAATGGCCAGGATGCCAAATACCGAGATCTGTTGAGGAGATTATATGTTGGCTGGATGCATGGTATGGAGATCTATTTTGGGGGTGAGGTATTGTAGAAACCAGGTAAAGAGATATGCTTTGGTTCATGAAAAGAAGCTACATGTCGTAGTATGTTTTAGAGTGGTTTTCAGGCATCTGCAACGGGGGTCTTTTTTTGGGGGTAGGGGTGCCAGGACACAAGGTATGGAGGCTTGATTTTGGAGTGTGAATGAAGATAGGATTCAACCAATAAAAACGAATGTTTAAATATAAGGACAAGGAATTGATAATTTGTGACCCAGTACATTAAGAGATATGGTAATACAGACGGTGTACCGGGAGACGTCTTTCTTAACGACAATTTGAACTGAACTAATTACGTCCTAAAACTAGCAAATGGAATTGCTGCTGGGGTCCCGATACCTCGGTCATGGAAGGGAGCTGAGGTTATCCCGGTCTTTAAGAAGGGGGACCGCTTGCTGCCCTCCAATTATAGGCCGTTTAGCCTAATCAATGGGGTACAGAAGGTTTTCTCCCGTGCCCTCCTCATTAAAATCACTGACTGGATTGAAGAAAATAACATACTATTCCCTTTCCAAGCGGGTTTCAGGAGGAAAGTCAGCACCATTGATCAGGTTTTCCGATATACCTTGCTGGCCTGGAAAACGGTGTTATTAGAACAAGGCAGTCTCTACACCGCCTTTATTGATCTCAAATCAGCCTTTGATCTTATCCCTAGGCCTAAACTATGGCAGGTTCTACGCAACCAGGGGCTCCCGTATGACATCCTGGCACTTCTAATTCGATTGCATGAGGACAACTATGCAAGGGTGCGCTGGGGGGACCAAAGGCAGCTATCGGAGCCAAGTAAAGTTGTTAGAGGGGTATGGCAGGGCTGTGTCTTAGCCCCCACTCTATTTTCACTTTTTATAAATGGAGTGGTGAAGTACCTAGCAGAGGTCCACGCAGATGCCCCCACAATGGGAGGAATAAAAATAACAACTTTATTGTTCGCGGACGACACTCTGCTGGTTTCCAAAACCCCTAGTGGCCTCCAGCTCCTACTTGACCGTTTTATGGCCTTCTGTGGATTGAGAGGAATGGAGATCAATACCTCAAAAACAAAGCTCTTGCTGATGAACCCCCACAAATCATTCAGGGGCAAATTGCTGTTGGGGGGGACTCCCCTGGAGAGAGTGGACACATTCGATTATTTGGGTGTAAACCTTACGGAAAAACTGTCCTGGAAACAACACATCTCTAAACGAACCCTTCAGCAGAGGAAAGCCACAGGGGCATTGATTATTGAACATAGGGCCTCGCAAACAAGGCCGATAGCAGCCCCGCTCCAGATTTACGATCAGAAGGTGGTAGGTTCAGCTCTATATGGGGCTGAAATTTGGGGGTTTGACAATTTGGAGGGCCTTCTTCGCACAGAAAACAAATTCTTGAGGTCACTCTGCTCTCTCCCCCAGAGTACCCCGCTTCTTCCCCTAAGATTTGATATGGGCAGAACCACCATAGTGGATAAAGCAAGACAACGCCCCTTACTTTTTTGGCTGCGTCTAAAACAAACACCTGAGCTTGTCCACTATGCAGCCGCCCTTGAAGAAATCCATAAGCTAGATCGGTTTAAAAACATTGGGTGGTTTAACAATATCAGGTCACTGCTTTCTGCTATAGGCTTGGGGAATAAGTGGGACGAGTCTAACGTTAACTTGCTCCCTAGTAGAGAAAGCATAAAGAGCTGTTATTGGAACTGAGTGGACCAGAGAGATGCCACACATAAAACAGGAGGCCGTCTCACATCTGAATTTTTAGAGTTTAAGTTATTAGGCAGGTACGCGCAGTATATGGAGGTTATCACCGTTCCGTGTGATAGAAAGTTGTATTTCCAATTTAGATTTGGTACCCTCCCTCTGAAATCGTTTACAGTGGCATGGCAGCGGGGAGCCACGGATGTATTGTGCTGTTGTTCCCGTTGCCCAGGGATTCATGAGACTATCAAACACGTTCTCTTCGCATGCCCACTCTATAAAACCCAGAGGCAAAAATGGTTAGCCCCTGTGTGCAGGCAGATGGGTACCCGATGTCATCAGGAGGCGCCTAGCATTTTAAAAACAGACTCTAGGCCACTGATAGCTTGTGCAGTAGCCAAATTCCTGGGGAAAATGTGGCTCATTAGGAGGTTTGCACTGAAGAATGGCTGAACCATACCATAGTATTTGAAATTGAGATTATTTTACTGTAATTATGTGCAAGGGTTATCAGCACAATATCGCTCGGATTTCTTTTGCACAACGGCAACACTACCGAACCATATTGTACACATTGTTGCTTCATTATGCGAGTTATTGCTTCATCCTAAAGGGGCTAAGTGACCAACTATGTAAGTTGTGCTTCCATCAGCTTTCTTAATATGTATGCATTATGGCACCCTTGCACTAAATGCACTTGCACTTTCTTAAATCTACTTATGAGGTTCAACCCGTGAGAGCAATCTCCTCAGTGTAATTCTGTCCAGGTTTTATTGTACTAGTATGAAGACTTTTATTATTGCATTGTTTTTATATATCATAGTTTTTAGCTATCAGCCTAGCCGCAAACTGATGGATCCATCAACTGATGAGGTTCCACCCGTAAGAGTAATCTCCTTAGTGTACTCTGCCCAGGTTTTATTGTACTTGTATGAAGATTTCTATTATTGTATTGTTTTTATAAATCATAGTTTTTAGTTGCCAGTCTAGTCGTAAACTGATGGATTCACCTAACAGAATTTCGGACGCTGTACTTATAATGCATTTAAGCCATGCCTCCAATAATGTATCCTCATAATATATGCACATGCACTTTTAAGTAATCTCCTAGGGCTCCACTATGTGTGAGCCTCTAGTTCAGCCTACTCGCTACCCTATGTTTTATTTTCTACTGATTTTATGGAGTTGATACATTTTAATCTGTCAACTAACTTTTGTCTGCAGAAGGAATTATGGCAATGTTTGTGATGGTGATTCCACTGTTTTGTACTTCTTTGCACTTTGATGGTCGTAATGACCGAATAAAGTTCTTTGACTGACTGATATGGTAATCCTGGGTGTGAGTAATTTGAAAATGTTGAAAAATGTGTCTTAATGCCACAATTTGTAGAAAGGCATGCTGCAATATCTTGGGTCGTCTATTAGAGAGACCCCACTAGCACCTGACCAGTTGAGTATAAATTGAACCTGTCCCATCTAATCCTGATAAGTTTTCATTTAACACGCAAGTAAGTGTATATCAATCACATATGTGCAAGCCCGACAGCAGAAGTTGAGTTTTAAATGAAGGTTTATTTAATAGAATGCTCAACTCTGAGCACTGAAGTAGTTTTAGCATGTCGATGTGGTATATGATGATATTAAACTTGCTGTGAATAAATGGTCAGTGAGTGTTCATTTAAAGCTATCCTTAGGGTTGATTGCAAGTGTGGAGAATGGGTAAAAGAGTCTACCTATTTCTTACTGATTCTAGTGCTTAATTTGTGCTGGTGGTGGGCACAGGCACTCATTTTTGGGACTGGGACTTGCTTGTCATCATCAAACCTTGACACGGAGCACGAGAGAGGAAGACAGAAAAAGAAGAAAGAACGAGGATGAGGTAGATAAGAAAACACTAACGTAGGGAGAAAGCAGGGATGAAAAAGGACCTGCAGGAGAGCGAGAAAGGGATAGGAAGTGCAGGGTGGTGTACGAAAGGGGCTGGATGTGGAATCAAATCTAAGCAGCCTTGGTATTCAGTAACCCCAGCATTTGGCAGGCACCTATGAAAAACTTTTGGCACCGGCATTAATTTATTCACAAACTAAGCATTTACTGGCCCACTATAGGCTCCAGGCAGCTTATTCATGTCGCTTATAATATCCTTTCAGTTTGCTTGCTGCTTTCACAACACCCATTCTGTGGGTCTATTCTGTTTGTCGTGGTTAGTCTTCCCCTTCTTTCTTACATATGTTTAGAACTTTAAAAAAAAGAGGAGATTCAGATTTCCTACTATTTATCACTGCTGTGGTCAGTTCAGTGCACTATTGTTTCATTTTTATGGTCTGGCTTGACAGCGCAGCTATCATCAGACAAAAATGTGAGCATTACAAGAGAGGGGCTTTGGCTCTGCCCATATGTTGGAAGCCAGGAGTACATGTTTTGATTGGGAATAAGTCTTCCATTACCACAAAAAAGTGCTTGCCCTCCACACAACTGTGATCATTTTATTTATTTATCCAGTTGCCTGGGTGTGAACTTTCAAGGGCCACACTTAACACTGGAAAACGATTAAAGTGTCTAAGATAACTAGGAAATATTTGGTGTTTTCCTCTGGCAGTAGCACAGATAGGAGGAGGGCAGTCATTAACCTACATGCATATTTTGGTCTGCCTTTACAGTGCAAATGTCACTTAAAATTTTAACCTACACCAATATTATTTTACAGTTCTTTGCTTCCACACTAATACATATCCATTCCCATGCTTTTTACTGGTAATGCTTCACATTACCATACAACATTCCTTTAAAACCAGGGCTATTGCCATTGCCAATGCTTGTTTACATAATTTATTTGACTGTTACATCTAAGAACTGTCAAACGGACTTTTGGGACTAGTGAGCAGTATGGTGAACAAGACTCTTTCCACGTGGCCTACAGCACGCCTCATATAGACTTCATCTACTGCCATGATTACAAAGCACCATAGGAGGGCTCATTTAATCAGAAAGTGGCTCAGGCGGAACACTCCAGGGCCTTATATTTTGTGCACACAGTTGGCTCTTCTCATCACATCAATCAATCAATCAAGGGTTTGTAAAGCTCACTACCCGTGAGGGTCTCAAGGCGCTAGGGGCGGGATCACATAAGAGTTCTTTCCTCAAATCATGTTTTTTATACTAAGGGACTGTGAGAAAGTGCCCTCTTTCTGCATGGTTGCCCCCACATTTTCCTGAACTGCTGATGGACTTTGACTGGGGGTGTGCCCTGGGCTCCTGCCAATCAGGTACCCAGGGCCTATGTTCTTTCCCTAAAACTGCATTGAAGACCAACCCAATTGGCACTCTCTGGCCACAGGTCAGTCCCTGGTAAATGGTACCATAGGTACCCAGGGTACTGTGACCAGGGAAGGCCTCTAAGGGCTGCAGCACTTATTGTGCCACCCTTAGAGGCCCTGTACCTTAACACTCACACACTGCCTTTGCAGACTGCGTGTTTTGGTGCAGAACAAAGTGAAGAGTCGACATGGCACACATCCCTGTGTGCCATGCCTACAACCCACTGCCCTGGCATAAATCAGTCACCCCTCTAGCTGGGTGCACTATACCAGTGGTGAGGGTACAGGTGCATGAGCCCTGTACCCCTACAGTGTCGAAGTCAATTCCTAGACATTGTAAGTGCAGTGCTGCCATTAAGACTATATGGTGCTGGGAGTTTGTCATTACGAACTCCACAGTACCATAATCGCTACACTGAAAACTGAGAAGTTTGGTATCAAACTTCTCAGCACATTAAACCCACACTGATGCCAGTGTGGGATTTAATGAAAAATGCACACAGAGGGCATCTTAGAGATGCCCCCTGAAAAACGACCTAGCACTAGTGTTCAGGGGAGTGGCTGCTTTCAGCTGCCACCACCAGACATGTTTCTGGACCCCTGGCCTGCTGCTCTCGGGGGCCTGAAACAATGCACATCCTGGGAGGAGGTGCCAAGCCTCCTCCCCCAGGATGGGCAGGGTCCACGAAGGGGAAGCTTCAAAGGCTTGCCGACCTTGTGAGCTTCCCCAAGCCTTTTGCTGCTCCCAGCAACTGGTCCCCACCGGTTCTGACCCCCACTTTGGGCGGGAGAACCGGCGGGAAAACCAAGTGAGGAAGGGAGGTGTGCCCACCTTTGCCAACCCCACCCCTCAGGTGGGGAGGCGAGGTGAAGCACAACTCTCAGTCCCCGCCATCTTGCAGATGGGGGAACCCAGCCAACCAGAGTGAACCATATGCCCCCCTCCCACTGGAGGGTGGCATAATAGGGGGTGTACCCACCCCAAGGAAGAGACCCGTTGGTCCCAACCTTTTACTTACCTGTAACGCCCCTAAATCAAGCATTTAGGGGCACCCCTGAACCTTGCCTCCTCAGACAAGAAACCACAAGAAGAACAGAAGAAGGACTGAACAGCCGTGCCAAAGCTAAGAAAGAGGAGTACGCCCACTGACTGGGCCCCAGCCCTACCAGCCTTTCCCCACCTCGAAACTGCAGAAGCGAAACTCCGATGTGTCCTGTAGCCAGCAACCTCAAGAACCCCGAGGACCTGCCCTGCCTTCCAAAGAAAGGACTTTGTCTCCCGTGAACACCGGATTTGTTCACCCACAGACTCCAGTTCCGGCGAAATCCGTGAGTCTGCACCACTCTGCACCCGATGCCCACGGCCCGAGTTCGAGTGGCCCAACACCAAGAGGAGGTCTCCCCGGTGATCCTGACCTGAGATCTGGTGATCCCTGACCTGCTTCAAGCCTCCAGCCGATGCCTGCAGCCTCAATCCGGAAGGTCCCCCAACCGCGACCAGGAGCTGGTAAGAAGATCTGACCCTAAAAGACACCCCTGCACCTGACGCCCCACAGCCTTGGGTGGCCCAACCAACGGTGTCTAACCAACCCCCAGCATCCCAAGTTACGTCTCCAAGTGGTGGTCGCACCCAGAAGACCTTCGTCCCCGAGCCTGCAGGGTCGCACCCAGAAGACCTTCGTCCCCGAGCCTGCAGTGTGTTTGCAAACCGGAGACTCCCCATTGAAAGTAACAGGGCACCCGATGACAAACCAGCACGCTGCACCCGGCCGCCCTAGTGCCGCTGAGGGTGCACCTTTTGTGCTATCTTGAACCACCATTTGCCCTGAGCTTACGTCCAGGAGCTCTGCTCCCATAACCTTGTGGCCTGCTCGTAAGCATCCACCAACCGGACGCCCCCTATCCCCCTTTGGATAACATTGGGCGTCAGCACTCTGCACCCATTGCCCTAGTGCCGCTGAGGGTGTAACAAGAGTGCACCCTTGACCCTGGGGGACCCCTGAGTCTAACCCCAGAATACCAACTCCCACAACAAAGTACTTACCTGTTAACCGATAACACTATTTCCTCCCATAGGATAACATTGACTGTTTTTCGATGAAAAGTTTCTAAGTGTGGAGTTGGAAAACCTATAAAATTCTATAGTGCAACACACACGACGGCAGACTATTAGGGTCGCACTTCGCTATTCTGTTTCCATTTATGTATTTCTTATATTTTATATGCAGATGTGCACAACAATTTCTGCACCTGCCATCGTTCGGTGCAACTGCAACGCAGAACAAAATTCTTGAATCTTGGAATGGTGCACCATCAAACTTGTTGTCCACAGTCAATAAGAATATGGGTAAAGTCAAGTAATCCTTTTAATCCCTGCTTTATTTTTTCTATTCAAATCCAACGCACAACATCCAGCCAACGCGTTTCGTTCAGTTTACACTTGAACTTCATCAGGGCTTTATTCAAATATAATATCATTCGTTGGAATGTTCAAGTTCCTCTTAAAATGCTGTATATGCACAATAAGGCATGAGTAATTTTCATAGACAGAGATTCCGTTAAATCCCACGGTAGCAAAGTCCAAAGACGCAACGGCCCATATTAAGGCAACGGGTAAGGTAGCCCGTTACGTATACCGTATCGTGGCGGTGATTACGTCAAGACTCCAGCCGGATCAGCATCCGGCTGGATGTTGTGCGCTGGATTTGAATTGAAAAAATAAAGCAGGGATTAAAAGGATTACTTGACTTTACGCATATTCCTATTGACTGTGGACAACAAGTTTGATGGGGCACCATTCCAAGATGGGGGAGAGGATGTGGTCCGTCGGCCAGACTGCCGACTTTGGTGCTGGAAACCATGGTTTGAGCCTCGGGGTCGCGTCCACACTCTGTGATTCTGGGCAAATCACTTAATCTCCCCGTGCCTGAATGTGTAATGTAAATACGGTGCTCATGTAAAGCGCTCCAATACCTTCGGGTCGAGTTTGCGCTATATAAATATGCAAAAAAAAAAAAAAAGATTCAAGAACCTATAAAAGTCTTTAAAACTGTAACCAAATAACAAAAACGCTTTTACTTACCTGTTTACAGGAAATGTCCCAGTGCAATATCCAGGTATACTACACTGTGTAAGAAAAGTAATCTGTAAAGTAATCTACTTGACATTTTATTGAAAAGCCAATACAAAGTATATGTACAATATTTCAAAGCATTGCTTTACTGGTAGTTCTATTGTAATCAAACCAAAGTATATATACAACTGCAATTCCAACTGTATATCACTACAATCCAAACTGTATTATTACTGCAAAGTATAAATCACTTACCTGTGCAAGGCTTGCATGGATCTAGGAAATAAAATAACTAAAAGAATATTTTTATACAAAACCAATTGGTCTGAGTTCAGTCTTTGCGTGTGTGACAATCATTTGCTGATTGAGTGTGTACAACAAATGCTAACACTACCCTCTGATAAAGCCTTACTGCTCGCCCACACTACCATAAATAGAGAGTAAGGTGCTATCTACTTTTACCTCTGCCTACCTTTGGGGTTCCACTGGACTCTGTGCACACTATACCTCACTTAGGTATAGTATATACAGAGCCAGCTTCCTACAGGGACAAAAATTACAAAGAAGCGAGGGATGCAGGAAACTGGCTGGTATTTAATATTAAGTGGCACCATGAGAGGTGTCCCTTATAGAATATAAGATGTCACCTGTCAATGGGGAGCACAGAGTCACGTGTGATGATGTCTTTTGTACCAGGCGATACATCAAAAGACCTGGTAACTTATGAAATTCTTCTGCAGTTTAACCTAGATGCAGAGGGTTGCAATAAGGAGATAATGTATTCTTTAGTGTTTCTGGGATCAGTAATGTAACTTGGCTCTCCACGGCGAGCAAGGGTAGACATCAACTTCCTTTTGGATTTTGACCCTTGTAGTTGTGTCTGTTCTCTTCTGAAAATTGAACTTGCAGAACTAGTTTTGCATCACATTATACTTTCATAGGCACATGGATATATTTCCAAAATGAACTGCAGAGAGAGCTCATACAACGGGGCTGCAGCGGCCAGTAAGGCTATGCAAGGTTCTTTTTTAGGTATGACGTTAGCCAATACCCTTTGATTTTAGTAAAATCATATATATATATATATATATATATATATATATATATATATATATATTTTTTTTTATAGGGCCTTTCAGCCAACTGTCTTCATACTTGGGTATGTTATTGTGCCAATCACATTTTTCTTCCACCCCTGCAGCATACAGCATGGAGCAGTGGGTCAACCCACTTCAGCCATTAGTAGACTTCACTGTGAGTGATGGCATTTTCCCCTTCACAAAGAGCACATCCACCCACAAAGTAGTTCCTTTGAGTAGTAGGTAGTAGAAAGGTTGTATGTGTTTTTGACACCAAAATATTCTTGCTTTTATCCAATATTTTTAGAAGCTTGATGTGGGCCCAGCAACTTCCCCAACAATAAAAATTTGCAAAAATCGTGACAAAACAATAAAGGTATTGGTAAAGCACAAAGGCTGTCAGCCAAAGGTAGACATATTGGCATTGCCAATGCTTATTTGACCGGTTGCACCAGTTAGCAACAGTCAAAACCTAAAATAAACATACCTATCCAGTGCAAGCAAGCAAAGGAACAGCGTCACGTGTCTGTATTCCACAAAACGTCTTTTTGAGGCTTATTGTATTAGAAGCCGTTGTAGTTGTGGTGTGCCAAGTTACATTAATGATCCCAGAAACACTAAAGAATACATTATCTCCTTCTTGGAAATATTGCGGCCCCCTGCATCTAGGTTAAACTGCAGGAGAGTTTCATGCACTGTTAATAAGTTACCAGTCCCTGTGATGTGTCGCCTGGTACAAAAGATGTCATCACACGTGACTCTGTGCTCCCCAGTGACAGGTGACATCTTTTATATCATAAGGGACACCTCTCAAGGCGCCACTTAATATCAAATGCAATCCAATTTCTTGCATCCCTCGCTTCTTTGTCATTTTCGTTCCTAAGAATAAAAAACACGATTTGAGGAAAGAACTCCTACGAGGTGAGAAGAGCCAACTTGGCAGACCAAATATAAGGCCCTGGAGTGTTCTGCCTGAGCCACTTTCTGATTAAATGAGCCCTCCTATGGTGCTTTGTCATTTTGACAGTAGATTAAGTCTATATGAGGCATGCTCTAGGCCACGTGGAAAAAGAGTCCTGTTTACCATCCTGTCCACTAGTCCCAAAAAGTCCCTTTGACAGTTCCTAGGTGTAACAGTCAAATAAATTATGTAAATAAGCACTAGCAATGCAAATAGGTCTGGCTTTAAAGGAATGTTGTATGGTAATGTGAAGCATTACCAGTATAAAGCATGGGGATGGATATGTATTTATTTGGAAGCAAAGAACTGTAAAATAATATTGGTGTAGGTTAAAAGGTCAGGTGACATTTGCACTGTAAAGGGAGACCTAAACATCCATTTAGGTTAATAACTGCCCTGCTCCCATCTGAGCTACTGCCAGAGAAAAACACCAAATATTTTCTAGTTGCAAATACATCGAAAAGGGTCTTCAATATTGCATTGCATACACGGTTAGATAGAGCCTAGAACAGACAGACGTACCAATCCAGCGTAGGTAAATTAGAAAGCTTCCTATGTGCAGTAGGAATGGGAGGCATCTGGAGAACGCACACGCAAAGACTACTCCTACTATTCTGGAGTGCACAACACCCACTCTTACATGGATTATTTTTCCACTCCACGTTCAACGCTTCCTAGATTTACGGAGGCGGTATATAAGGCAATGGGAATATCAGATCACTCTCCAATAAGCATCACACTTTAAACCTCAAAACCAAGAGGCAGTGGCGAATGGAGAATGGCTGCATGGCTATTAATGAATCATGTGGAAGTAGAACGCTTACACAACACCACAACATAATACTTTAAGCATATTACTAACTCAGTAAAGGAAGCATTCACTCTCAGGGAGGCTTATAAAGATACAATATGGGGGGTGATAATATCAGGAGAAGTGGGTGTCGAAAGAGGGAGAAAGCCTGCTTAGAAGCAGAAAGAGAACTTCTACACCTAGGGCCAGATGTACGACCATTGATGTTTGCGACTCGCAAATTGCATTAAATTGCGATTTGCAATTTGCGAGTCGTAAACATCAATGTACAACAGTGTCAGAGACACTGTTTGCGATTCCCAAGGGGGTCGCAAATTGCTTGCCTCATGCATATTAATGAGGCTGTCGCAATTTGCGACCCCATTGGGAATGGCTGGCACTCCCAGGGATGGTGGCCTACTGAGGTCAGCAGACCACCATGTCTAGGACTGCTTTGTCAATAAAGCAGTTTTTCTTAAAAATGCACCCCGTTTTCCTTAAAGGAAAACGGGATGCATTTAAAAAAAAAAAAGAAATGAAACGTTTTTGTTTCATTCTTTAAGGACAGGTAGTGGTCCCTGGGACCACTGCCTGCTCTTAAAAAATGTTTGCGCTCCCATTCACAAAGGGGAAGGGGTCCCCTGGGGACCCCTTCCCGTTTGTGAATGGTTTACCACCCTCTTGAAGAGGGTGGTAATCTGGGAGTGTTTTGCGACCGCAAATGCGGTCGCAAAACATTCTTATATAGGGTTCAGAGTTGCTATTAGGAAGGGACGGCCTTGGAACGCCCCTTCCTAATAGCGAGTCGCTAACCCTATTTTGTGAGTCGCTATTACATTAGAGACTCGCAAAACAGGGTTGATACATTGTGCTACCGTTTTTTGTGGTCGCAAAAGGGCAAAATGCCCCTCTGCGACCGAAACAAATGGTCGTACATCTGGCCCATAGAGATAGAATATACCCAAACCCCTACAGAGGCTAACAAAACACGCATAGTCCTCAAAAGGAAATAATACTGCTCACTAGTAACAAACAAAGTTAAATAGGCCTACCAAGCCCAACAAAGGCGGATATATGAAGCTGGAGATAAGGCAGGGAAACTTCTGGCTTGGCTCAGTCATAGGGATTCAGGTAGTAACAATATAAGTGAGATAATTGCCCCGAGTAAATAAAAAATCACAGGCAGTGAGGAAATAGCAGCAGTTATGGCAGACTACATGAGGGACTTCAGTGTGGGGAAACTGCTCCTCCACGAACCAGACCTGCAGGATTTCATCCGGGATTGCACCTGCAGGCAACTAGAAAGACATAGGGTCCGAGATCTAGAAGCAGACTTGACAAACCAGAAAATACAGCTTGCACTCTCACAGTTACATTCTGGAATAAGCCCGGCCCGGACGGCCGCTCTGCAAAATTCATGAAGAACATGTCAGGTCAGATTGTTAAACCACTTTACAGGCTATATACTGAGGCACACTGAAGAGAGGAACTTCTCAGAGACCGATGTATGGCAACAATGATACCTATTCCCAAAGCAGGGAAACAAGCAGATAGAATGGGATTCCTATAGGCCGATATCGCTTCTTAATAAGGACACTAAAATATTGGCTAAGGCCATAGCGGATAGACTGCGGGGAGTGATCATGGACCTAGTCCACCCAGATCAGAAGGGGTTCATGCCCCACAGATCTACCACACTGAATCTCCGTCAACCATACAAGTATATAGTCGCAGCAAATTCTGGGTAAAATTAGCCTAAATTCCAGATCTGAATTAAACTGTTATATACGAACCCCCAGGCATAACTCAAAATTAATGGGGTTCTATCACGGGAATTCCCTATGTGGAGAGGCATGAGACAGGGATGCCCACAGTCGCCAATGCTGTTCGCTTTGGCGATAGAACCCCAATGATGTTTGCTTTGGCAGAATTCATAAGGGTTGATGCCCAAATATGGGACTGGGTATGGAAAACCACATGGAAAGAGCGGATGTCGCTGTACGCAGAAGATGTCCTGCTGTATCTGGCAGAACCGGCGGTATCCCTGCCAAGAATAGGAGACATTTTTGCAGTATATGGGGAGTAATTAGGGCTGAGAATAAACTGGTAAAAGTCCCGGATATTCCCAATGGGCAGCTGGGTGGTAGCTGACTGACTTCCCGTGCCATTAAGAATTGCAAACCGACATTTTAAATACCTGGGACTCTGGATATCTAGAGAAGAGAGGTCACATTCTGAAGACAACCTGGTCCCATTACTCCAGGGACAAGAGACTGATGTGAAACACTACAGGACACCACCGCTCTCACTTACGGGATGGACAGCAATCTTCAAAATGATTGCACTACTCAGATTCACATATATATTGCAGAATAGTATATATGCGCTCCTAAAGACGCTTTTCCAGGCAATAAACAGGTTACTGAGATCCCTATCATGGTCAGATGGCCCACCATGAATAGCTCTAGTCACCCTCCACCGATCCACATACGAAGGGGGTATAGCACTGCCAACCATTCACAAATACTATGAAGCTGCACAGGTCAGCATAGTAAATGACTGGGCGTATGCACCACTTGATGATCCTGCATTCAAACTAGACCGAATGGGACTAGGGGTGAAAGGCTACCTTTATGTACTGTATGGAGGCAAGATAACAACAGATGCCCCGCCAGCAACGGCAACAGTGTTAGCCCATGGCACAAACTCAATAGAGAAATGGGATGTGACAAGAGTCTGACTCCAAAGACCCCCCTTTGGTTTGGTACGAAACTGTGCCCAGTGACGAGATTTCCAGGCTTCAAAAAATGGGATGACATAGGCATCTCTACACTGGATGAGGTCTGAAATGCGAACAGCATAGTGCTCTTCGACTATCTCAGGATGGAATATGACACGCGCGCTCACAAATTTTCAAATACCTCCAATTTCGCTATGCCTTGCAAGCAATGATTCCCCCCTGGAAGTAGATCCCTGGACAGACCTATGATCACAAAGGCAATATCACTCACATACAACACTTTGATGAGGAACGCCCACGGTGAGCTAGAACAGCTAAGGATACTCTGGCAAATAGATATAGAACTAGATGAGAACAAATGGAGAGACGCATTGCAACTTTCGAGACAGGTAGCAATAAATATTTGCTACTGTGTAATCCAATTGAAAATATTACACAGAGTTTACTACACCAGAGTCTTCCTGCATAAAATAGGCAGAACTAGTGATGAGATGTGCCTTCGCACCTGTAGTCAGAGGGATACCTTCCTCCACACTTTACAGGAGTGCTCAAAACTCCAAACGTTCTAGGAGGAAGTAGCACAAAAAGTTAGAGAACGCCACGGGAATACATATAGAGGCACAGGCACCCCTGGTGCTGCTGGCAATATGGAGAGAATCAGATGCAACCATATATAGGAAGCTACTGATTAACTTGGGCTAAATGCTGGCAAAAAGAGAAGTTGCACTCAAAAGAGGTAATATTAGAAACCCGAAACTGAGTGACCGGGAGTGGGAGATGAACATTTGCTACACTAGGGAAAAAGTGATATACAAGGATAGAGGATGCCCCAAGAAATTTGGTAAAATATGGGACAGGGGCGTGGCCAGGAACATGGCCGACTAGCAGCATCTGCCGGAGCTCCGGCAGCCCGATACTCATCCTGTGCAGAATCCTGCCCTCCTAGCTACCATCCGCTGCTCACTTGCGGTGCTGTTTGCTTCCCGCAACACATGAGCACGCCTAACGCTGTCTCCGCTGTGCTGAGGGAAGAGCGCAGGGAAAAAACGAGATGACCTGGAGGCAAGGCGTGGCCGCCCAAGATAGCGGACGGGGCGCGCAAGGCTGAAAATACAGGCCCGCGCCGAGAGATGAGGTCAGCTGTCGGTCCCCCTGTCACACCCCGTGGAACACTAGGTGCTGGGGGCACATAGAGGGGCAGCGACAACAAACAACCAGAGACTCGGCCCCCAGCGGAGGAGCCACGAGAATCCGGGCTTAGCCCGTGCGCAGGTGAGAGGGACTGTGCACGAGCGAGTGGGGACGGGCCGAGTCGCGGCCTCCTGCTGGGCTGCTGGCGGGGCCCCAGAGAGGGTGGCAGCCAGGGGACCCCCGCGTTGTGTGTGCGGCCCTGCCTGGAGATAGAGAGAGGCCCTGTTGGCGACCATGCTGAGGGCACATTGAGCAACAGCGGAAACGGGAGAAGAATCAGAGACTCGACCCCCATCGCAGGTGCCACAAAAATACAGGCCTAGTCCGTGCACAGGTGAGAGGGACTGTGCGTGGGCGAGCGAGAGAAGTCCAGGCTGCGCTCTCTCACTAGGCTGCGAGCAGGGCCCTGGGACGGGGGTGGCCCGGGGGTCTCCGTGCTGTGTGAGCGGCTTTGCCTAGAGACAGAGAGGGGCTCCGTCGGCGGCCGAGCTGGAGACGCATCGAGTGGCTGTGAAAGTGGGGAACCAGGATCTGGCCCCTGAGGGAGGAGTCACGAAAATCTGGGCCTAGCCCAGGCACAGGTGAGAGGGACTGCAAGCGGGCGAGTGGGGGCGAGCTGAGTCGCGCTCCCCTGTTGGGCTGCAGACAGAGCCCCGGAGATGCCTTCAATAAAAGAACAGACCTTACCTGGAGATAAGGAGTGGCCCCACCGACGGCGAGGTTGGTGCGAAGGGCGGTCCACCATCCCCAGCACCGTGCGGTACCCGTGACCCAGGCCGGTGCACAGGCAAGAGGGGCTGTGCGCAGGCAGTATAGAGAGGGCTGGGCCATGCCTTCGTACCCGCCGGAGGGAAGGGCAGGGAGTGGAGAGCCCTCTGGAAGACACCCTAGTAAAGCTGCGGTGGCTCAGGGTCTGCAGATGAGAGGCGCGAACCCGTAGCCCGGCGCGAAGGGTGAAGCAGAGACATTAACACTCTGAGAGCCGGGGAAAAGGCAACATCAAGCACCAGCCCACGCCTCCAGGAGTCCACAAAAACCAAAGAGGCAGCACTGTTGGCCCGGTGAAGGAAGAAGAACACAAACCGAAGCACCCGCCTGTGCAACAAGTCTGAAACAGAGGGATATAACCGAATAGAGGCCCCAATAGCGAGATCACCAAGAGGGCACCAGAGAACGGAATGCTAATATCCGGAGGGCGACCAGAAACATAGAACACCCTTGGCTGAAACAGTGGGACAGCCTGCCACCCACCAGATCAGAGTGGCAGGAGAGGCCAGGCCATCTCTCGCGACGCAAGCATCACCGGTCCCTGGCTCATGGACAGGCAAGAAAGACTGCACACACATGGCTCGGACCACATCAGACCATGTCCCCCCTCGCATTAGGAGGTGAAGGGGCAACACAGGAGTCCTTCCAGAGACCCCGGCAACATCAGGAGGGTTCGGGGTTTATCACACTCCCAGAAGTTCAATGAGCGAAGGGAAACAGTAAGTGCGGCCCCAAAAGAGTGGTAGAGAACAGATCTAGATGGCGGCCCATGCCACAGGCCTAAGAAAAGTGGAAGACAGGACCCCGTAACCCAAGGAACACGGTGTCCTCCAACACTGTTTAATATCGAATATACAGCACTACCCCTTCAGAACCCCTGGACAGAGTGCACAGAACTAACTGAAAGCCTACAAGAAGATTTAATCCCTTCAACTAAAATAATGGCGAGGGCCAAAAAACCCAAAACCCAAAAGCAAGGCAAAATGGACAAGTATACAAAAGTGCACCCACCATCAACAGAAATGGAGGGAGAACCCTCAGGACTACCAGATAACACAGCCATCCTTCAAGCAATCCACGAGTCCAGAGACGCCATTGAGGGCAAAATGGTTGAAATAAGATCGAAGTCTCCCTCCTGCGTCAAGACATGCGCAATATCGTGGAAAGGGTGACCCAAACGGAAACTCGCATCTCAGAAGTAGAAGACACGACACACAAACTGAACTCAGACGTCAAAGACCTGAAGGCAACCATCAGAGAGGTTGCATGGAAAGTGGACGACGCGGAAAATAGAGCACGCAGAAACAACTTGCGCTTCATCGGGTTCCCAGAAGGAACGGAGGGCTCTGATCCAGTGACATTCTTGATGACATGGTTGCGTGACTCCCTCTCAGCGGCAAAGTTCTCACCCTGTTTTATCATCGAACGGGCCCATAGGATGCCCAATGCAAGACCGCCACCTGGCGCCCCCGCGACCATTAATAGCAAAGTTCTTAAATTACCAAGACCGAGACACAATACTCAGAGAGTCACAGCGCATAGGGAAACTCAAACTTGCCAACGCAAAGATAATGATCTTTCCCGACTACTTCAGGGAAATGCAGAAGATGAGACGAGCATTCGACTCGGTGAAAGTCAAACTGAGAGCCATGCAGATCCAATACATGCTCCTCTTCCCTGCCAAGCTCAAAGATATCTTCCAAGGCACCTCACAATTCTTTCAAACCCCAGAGGATGCATGGTCCTGGATAGAAGAACGCCCCATGCTATGACAGGAAACGAGAACCAGCGAGTCGCAATCAAAAGACGCAACAGCACGATGGGAGCCCAGACCACAGAGGGTAAAAAGGAGGCATCTGCTCAGGCGAGGACACAAAACACAGACGATGACCCCACTGAAGGGAACCCTGTACAGGCCTGGGACGCAGATGCGCGCGGCTTCAGATGAAGACTCAACTCAAGCCCAAGTCAGCAAAAAACACTCCAATCAGTGGGAAAGCACCCACACAGAATAATCGGACAAGGAATGTCTTGCAGACACAGACGGTGATCATCCACTGCTCGAAAAAATTAATCGTATGGAAGATCAAGGCACCGAGACATGAAATACAGAGAACACGCACCAGCAGCAGGAAAAGAGTGGCATGGAAGGTTGAAACACGGGCACGCCGATGGCAGACGAACTGCAGAACTGCTACGGAGCCCCCCCAGACACTATTGTGCTCAGCGTTTTTTGAGCAGAACATTTCTCTTGAAGCCTATATCCTTTTTCGTTTGGTTAGAATTTAGCGGGTTAGGGGAAGGGGTGGGACTACAGACTTCTCAAACTGAACTTACGCCAAGTTGCCATGTTGACAGTTCAGAGAACAGGCGTAGGAAGTGGGAGAGAGTGGGGTGGGGGGGATAGGGCAAGGGATCAAAAGCTTTATAGTTTAATTGTTCAATACATTTCCAATACAGCCAGAAGAAGGAGTGTTAAGGTTTACAGACAGGAACAGAGGGAAAGAGGCCAGCAGACAGACCCACCCGTGAATACAACGATAAACATGAGATATACATACAATGAGTGACGAAACATACACAGCACTGACATGGAATGTCAATGGACTAGGTAACAAGATCAAGAGGGGATTAGTCACCAGATACATTAAGAGACTTAAACCTGATATCGTCTTTTTACAGGAAACCCACCTGTGGGGTACACATTGTGCCTTCATTGGAAGGGGGACTTACACAACCCTGGCCCACGTGGGATTTTCCCCGGGGGCACGAGGAGTCACCATACTAATTAGAAACCCCCCTCCTTTCATACAACTAAAATCTGGACAGAACCCAATGGGACCTTTGTCGCTGTCCACGGGACCTGGGGACGATGTGAGCTCACACTAATCAGCGTTTACGCCCCGCCATGATTGCAACCCCAAACCCTAGATGCAATTGCTAAGATACTACTAGACTCAGGCCCATCCATGCACATCATTGGAGGTGACTTCAACGATGTGACTGACCCAAGCCTTGACCGCAAACACACTGCCACAGGAACTCGCGTTCCCACGCCACTGGTGAACTTCGTGAGGTCGCTGGGACTGACAGACCTCGGGCAGCAACAACACCTGCTAGACCGCACTTATTCCTATTTTTCCGGAGCACACAAGGTCTTTTCTAGACTGGACTACTTCTTTGCCACGGCGGGTGAAATACAAACAGTAGATAAGGTGGAATACCTAGCAGGGGGCATTTCAGACCACTCACCGCTGTGGTTGACAGTAGGAGGTAGAGGGAAGAGGCAGCGATCAGACTGGAGACTGAATGCCTGGGAGCTCCGTGACAAAACAATAGTTTTCTTCCAAGAGAATGAGGGCTCGGTGGCTTCGCATACCACCCTCTGGGAGGCCTACAAGACAGTGCTGCAGGGCAGAGTGCAGGATGCTATAGCGCGTAAGCATAGGGAAGAAACTCACCAAATAGAAACCCTAGAAGATAAGCTCCTGAAAGTAGAGAGAAACATTACCCCAGATACCGAAGCCGGCCTATTTAGACAACTAGCAGTCACATGCAGGGAACTTCGTGCCCTAACAGAACGAGAGGTGCAGACCCATATTCAGACCACACAGCATAGGCTCTACTAGACGGGAGATAGAGCAGGGAGACTCCTGGCTTGGTTGGGCAGGAGGGAAAGAGAGGCGAGCTGGGTGACCCAGATACAGGAGCCGGAAGAACGACACGCAACCGCACACACAATAGCGGGAGCCTTCGCACGCTTCTACACGGAGCTATATGAGGCTAGGCCACTAGCAGATGACGTACAAATAATAGAATACCTTAGTAGTATAGATACGCCCACCCTGCAGCGAGAAGATAGGGAAGCCTTAGAGACAGAAATCACCCTAACTGAAGTGCAAGACGCCATAAATAGACAAAAATCAGGGAAAACTCCAGGGCCAAATGGGCTGCCAGCGGAATTCTTTAAGCAAAACGCTAGTCTGTTAGCCCCTCACCTTCTAAATATGTCCCAGGCGGCACGGGAAGAGGGGACGTTGCCATTAGATCTTCGTCAAGCCACAATGGTGGTTATACCAAAGCCAGGTAAACCCCCAGAGAGCTGCGGATCTTACCGCCCAATATCGTTATTAAATATTGAAACCAAGATTTTGGTCTCTATCCTAGCGACACGACTTTAAACTGTAATTACATAATTGGTCCACCGTGACCAATCGGACTTTATGCCTTGCCGCGCCACGCACTTCAATCTCCGCCGACTCGCCAATTGGCTAGACACAGTGAAAGGCAGGCCTACCTCGCAGATGCTTCTTTCCCTGGACGCGGAGAAGGCCTTCAACACTGTCCACTGGCCTTTCATGAGACAAGTCCTTGTAAAGTTTGGGTCTGGACGAGAATTCATGACTTGGGTGGAACTATTGTATACTAACCCCAGAGCAAGTGTTAGGGTCAATGAGGTAAAATCAGCTGACTTCTCCATCCTAAGAGGAACCCGACAGGGCTTCCCCCTATCTCCCCTGCTCTTTGCGTTGGTCTTGGAGCCATTGGTGTGCCGGATAAGGACCCACCCAGAACTAAGGGGTTTCCAGGACACCAGAGGTCAGCTTGTCGATGAACGGAACTCCCTCTAAGTGGATGACATCCTGTTCTACATCACTAACCCTGACACAACACTCCCTCTGATACTGCATCTAGTCAAGGAATATGGGAAGCATGCGGGATATAACATTAACTGGGGGAAGTCGAGTCTTTACCCCATAGGAGGCTCCATAGAGACACACTTAATACCAGAACATCTGCACATCACCGAAGAGGGTTTCAAATACTTGGGGCTGTACATTTCTACGAATGAGGCTGACTGCCTCACCCACAACCACAACATTAAGCGAGTTCTGGCGGAATTCCGGGAAGACGTTGCTAGATGGCAATGTCTCCCCCTGACGCTGCTGGGGAGAGCGGCCATGTACAAAATGATAACGCTCCCCAAACTACTGTACATACTACAAAACACATACCATAAAATCTCGGAAACGGTCTTTAAGACAATCAATGACGAACTGCGCACATTCCTGTGGGATGCGGGCCACCACAGGGTGGCGTTGCAAACAGTACAGCGCAGCCAATATAACGGGGGAATTGCCCTGCTGGATATCCAAGCTTATTACCAGGCAGCACATCTAACAGCAATCAATGAATGATGTCACGCTCCGCGAGATCACCCTACATATGCCCTGGAGAGGCTCCAATTCTGGAAACACTCCTACCTTCACTATTTATATGGGAGCGCTGGGGTGCGTGGCTTACTACCCGCTACACAGAGAATGATCGAAGCCTGGAAAGGGGCGGAAGACAGATGAACTGGTGTAAGAAACTAACCAAAGCTACACCGCTGTGAGAGGGCAGGTGGTTGCCAGAACTGTCAAAACTGCAGGGTGTCAAGGGCTGGGACACAGTCAGGATCACGACACTAGGTGACATAATAAGAAGAGGGGACTTAATTACCTTTGCGGATCTCCAAGCTGAATATCAACTGTCAAATAAGCAACAATACAAATATCTACAATTACAACACGCCTGGAGGACACAAAAACCTGACATTACAGATATCCCCGACTATGCACCACTAGAAGGATGACTGCTACAGTAGGAGATCTCCTCAAAGGCAGTCTCCTGGACATATAAAACCTTAATAAATAACATTCCTGATAGACTTCTAGCCCTCGGGTGTAAATGGGAGGAAACCACAGGCTCGCTAGAGGACATTGATTGGGAGGCAGCACTGATGCATCCAAGGGAGGTAGCGATTAAGCACCATTTAAGGTTAATACAGTTCAAAGTTCTGCACAGGGTATATTACGATAGGGTGCGACTCCATGCAATGGGCAGGGCGGAAACGCCCAACTGTTTGCGCTGCAAAACAGACCAAGGTACCTATATACACACCTTGTGGGAATGTCAGCAAGTATATAGATAATGGTCACGAATAGTGAAGGAACTAAATGACATATTAGAAACACAGATTCCAATGGATCCAAACTATCTTGTCCTGGGCATTCCCACAGTTATTGATATCCCCAGATATAAACTCCTACTGAGCAAACTGGGACTCATAGTTGCAAAAAGAGAAATCGCTAGGTACTGGGGAAGAGCAGACTTGCCCACTATTGTGGAATGGCGTGCCAGTATGGACTTATACATGGGGGCCAAGAAAACAACATACACGGCCAGAGGGTGTCCCACAAAGTTCAGGAAAATTTGGCAGCTGTGGCTAAGATATTACAACCTCGAGTTGGTGGGGGCTGGGATGAACAATGTACACCCCAACACGCAGGACCTATAACTTGTCGGCGGACTACCTTATTCACTAAAAATGTGCAACGAGAGCGGGTCATACCTAATATAGAGAGTGGGAGGGGAAGGAGTATTGGAGGAGGAACTGCTATAATGTAATCTCTGTATCCTTGAAAGTAACAATTGATTGCAATAATGTTAAACCTGATGTGTCTAAGACTCACCTGCTGATGTTTTGGCTGATGTTTAAAAATAAAAAAAGTTTTAAAAAAAATATGGGACGGATGGTCCACGGAGAGCTAGAGGCATGGGGGGAAAGAGAATGAAATAAAGAGACCGGAGTCAGGGGAAAGCTAGATCTACGAAGGGACATATCCGGAGTTGCCCTACAGAGACTAAACCAAAAGAGAAAAATCTGCAAAATCAAGACTTAGCCTTGCCACACTTCTCTACAAGTGTAAGATGTGACCCTGAGGGAGAGGTAGGCGGGGGGGGGGGAGGAAAGTATAGGTAACGTGGCCTTTGGTCACTTGTTTGACAATTTTGTATTCAATGCAAAAAAGTAATAAAATATTCTTTAAAAAATATTTTCTAGTTATCTAACACACTTTAATAGCATGATAATGTCATGGTTGTGCCCCTGAAATTCACGTTGAGGCAGCTGGATAAATAAGCAAAATGATCACAGCTGTGTGGAGGGCAAGCACTTATTTGTGGAAGTACACAGCTTCTTCCCAATCAAAACATGTGGTACTGGCTCCGAACATGTGGGCAAAGCCAAATCCCCTCTCTAGTAATGGTCACATAACTGTCTGGCGACAGCTGCACTGTCAAGCTAGACCATAGAAAGAACATTGAATAACCCTTACTGCAGCTCCCTTGTACGATCTCTCTCTGCAGTTCATTTTGCAAATATATCCATATGTCTATGAAAGTACAATGTGATACAAAACTAATGCATGAAGCTCTGCAAGTTCAATTTTCAGAGAAAAGGCACAATTACAAGGGTCAGAATCCACCGGGAAGTTGATGTTTATCCTTACTCCCTGCCTTCTGAAGGCTAAATGAAAGGCTAGATCGGGAAATAAATGAAGTATGCAGAGAGATTGCTCTCCTGATTACGTTGTTTCCTGCTTCTACCTTCATGACTCCTGCACCAAGGACAGTGATAAGGTACCAAACACCAAAACAGGTATAGCAACGTCTACCTCGGGCAACCCCTAGCTAAACCACAGAATGTTCTCTATTAGAACTGTGCATAGTTGCACTACTCAGTGCTGAGGGGATCATGTGATTCTGGTCCCCACTAAAGGAATGAATGACTCAAGTCTTATTATTTTTTTATTAAAGATTTTATTGATTACAACCAATAGTACAGTACAAGTACACAGAGAGTAATGGTCTCTGCCGCAAGCAGAGGTGAAATTAAAGATTGATATGATATAATAACAGAGCATAATATGGTGCAGCAATAGCATCATAATAAAAACAACAATGACATAACTAGCATAGGCCTCCCAGGCAGCCGGATATGAAACCGTGATACTTGGGTATCGTGCAAAGTATCGTTTGAGGTAGCGTTCATTGCCAGTGGTTAAGGAGGTATTCTAGTTGGCTACGGCTGCACTCCCTTTTTCCTAGCTACCACCCCAAACTTCGAATACATTTAACACAGGGGCGATCTGTCATGGTTCACCCATGGGTAATCAAACTACAGGAGTAGGTATGGAGAGTGGGGTAAGGATCGGGTTTGAGAACTGGTTATTTTGACACTGGAAGGTGAATACAGGTTTTGCGTTGTCATGTAGCCCAAAGAGTTATCTATGAGTCTCTTAAGTGTTCATGCCTACCAATGGTAAGAACATAGATGAGTATTTGCGCAAGGTTGAAGTCACCAGTGAGAAAATAAAATTGTGTTCAGAATGCCCAGTGAAGGTTTTCCTGAAAAGCATAATTACTTTGAAGTTATTTAAGGAACAATTCTCTATCTGCCAAAGTCAAGCGTAAAGAAGGATTTTGGCAATCTTAGTCTCTGAGTTGTGGAAATAAATCCTGATTGGCTGTCTGTCACTGCTGATGTTGATAAGAATGATTGATCCAGCTGAACCTGAATTCTCCTGATTTTACAAATATTAATCCTCCCTTTCCTAATAAGCTGCATCACATAAGGTAGCTATAAGCTATTGTTGGTGGTTAAGCACCTTATTTACTTAGGGTTGGAGCAAGAGAAGGCTTCAGGCAGTGATGTTTAAAAAAATGTCCTTTTTTACTGTGGCTTACCATGGCAGCTGGAATATGAGGAATAGAAAGGAAGACTACAAAGGGTGGGGCTACAGAATGAAAGAGGTATGTTTCCTTTTTAGGTCTCGCCTAGCGTTGCAGAGCATGCGCTGCTCGCTTTGCGAGTCATGCAGTATTCAGTATAGTGTGGAAGCTTCGTGGAAGCTCTGCCCACTCTCCGCCCATCTTTTTGATTGGCTTGTGTCTTAAATGCTGCCTTCCGATTGGTTGTAGGCTTGTTAGTCTTTCCTCCTGACGGCCATGTCGTCATTTGTGTCCTTCCATGGCTATTGGCCCCTTTACTGCAAGGACTACTTTCTTCTGCCCCCCCCGCAGTCCGATGCCTTCTCGCCCGTCCCTCCCCGCCCACCTCTACACTCTCACACACTTAAAACGCCCCAATTGCTGCTGCCTCTAAGAAGAGCGGTCTATTCGGAGATTGCACCAGACACAACCTGTACTTCTCTTTTCTCGTAAAGCCTCCGTTGGAACCCTTTCATTGGTTTCTAAACGTCAGCCCCTTTTTCTGCCCTCCAATGAGCCGGCTCCATGTGCTAGAGCAAGGGGTGAAAGTTGAAAGGTTACAATCAAGATGGCGGCAGACAGACTGCGGCATTGGCATTGATCAGCTGGCGCTTCCTTCGGTGACCTGGGAGCCTGTGCGAGGAGTGTGGGTGGTCTTGGGCAATGCTGCCCTAAAGGACACTTATGCTCTTGCCATGGTGGCGCTGGCGGCTCTCCTCGCACTGGGCTGGCAGCTGCTGCACGCGCTGCTGCTGGCTTGGCGCGTGCTCTGCAGCCGGGGCTGGGAGCGAGGACTCGTGTGGGTGGCGACTACGCTGCTTGTGCCGGGTGCGCTGGGATTTCGGCCCCTTCATGGGGTTGGCGGCAGGGCTCTGCCCGGCAGGAGACAGGGGTACAAGGCGCTACGATTCGATAACAGACACAAGCTGCCAGAGAAGCTGCCGCTTCACGTGGGGCTTTTGGTAGCGGAAGAGGAGCAGAGTTTCCCGGACATGGCAAGCTTGGTGCTGTGGTGTGTGGCCGTGGGCATCTCCTACGTGAGCGTCTACGACAGCCAAGGTAAGAGACCGTAGCCTAGCCGTGACACTCCACGCTATTAATGGAGTGCAATTTTGTGAGGAATTTTAATTGGGCCATCATTTAAATGATCAGATTGACAGTTGGGCATATCTATGACTGCCCGCAGGGGTACACCTTCTTAAACCACCCTTTACGTCAGCACATTACGTCTAAACCATTGTCGTTTTGTCCTCCCAAGCGTACTAGTCTTTTGTGTTTATGTACAAAAGCTTGTTCTGACCCTGGTCTAGTTTTATTTCATAGCATGTGGGGCGCTGTAGCCTTTGGCAATGCCTGTATTGCACTACAACGCGCGTATGTGTGTATGGCAGGGTTGTTCGCTGTGAGCCGATCTGGGAAGTGTTCCCCTGTCATGTATGTGATGGATGATCCAGTGTGAAAGACACACATGCCTAAATTGTTAGCCTGACAGCTATGAATAGCTCTGGTGGTCTCTTTATTGTGTTGGGAGTTTACTAAGCCTGTGAAGTCTGGTGGGGGTTGTGGTTGGAGTCTCATGTCCTGTAGCTTACTTGTCTTCAGTTGCAGAGTGGCTGAGGTAACTTTGTGTTGACAAGACGTGTGGTTATCATATGCCATCTGTATTTCAGGTCATTGTAAGATTATGTTGGTTATAGCTCCCCAGTTTGGATTGAATGCCTGTGTCTGTCCTCTTGGTAAGGGTGGTGGTCAGTACTATCCCACAGCTCTCAACCGTGCTTACATTGGTAGGTTAATCATTCTGAGTTCTGTCCCAGAATCCTATCCCAGAGTCTGCGCTTGATGTAATTTTCTTGGGAACAATAATGTTGTCATCGCTCTTCTGATATTTAAATGCTATAGGATGCTTCAAATCTAGGTGAGCAACGAGTTCTACTGCTATATTGTTTGATTATAATTTGTAGGCATAGATGTCCTTTTCCTTGACAGTCTCTCTATGGTTGATGCAAAGGGATTGGAATGTCTAGCTACAGTTAGCTACTAAAGTGTTTGCAGGACTGGCATTGTACTCTCTTGGGGGTAGGGGGATAAAGGTGGTGCAGAAGGTTTTCTGTGTTGTTTTGTATTTGTTGAATTTAGTCCTATTATGAAGGAGGGAGCGCCAAGGTATAAGTTATTGGCTTAGTTGACCTTGGTAATCACAAGAGTGAGGCTAGTTTGCAGTTTTTGTTGGCAGTTTAGGCTGGACTGTTCTTAGTGGTCCTGGCATGGGTTTAATAATTTACAGTGGGGGGGGGAACTTTCTTAGGAGTGATGAGAACAATCCGTCTGTAATGGTGTTAGCCTGGAAGGATGGTAATGGCGAGTGTTAATGTTGCAGTAATGTGCGATAATGTGCTGCATCGGTAAATACTTATAAGGTCCCAAAGGCGAGACCGATTGCATTGCAAATGCTTGTTTACTGTGGCTTTCCATGGTAGCTTGAATGTGAAGAATAGAGGGGAAGACTACTAAGGGTGAGGCTGCATACTGAAAGAGGTATGTTAATTGCATTTAAATAGTGCTAATGACCATTTCCAATGGTTATTAGTGCATTCTCACTGGATGCCCTTCTGTACGGAACTGGGAGGGCCACTGTACAAAATCTGCCTTCTCTACATGGTCATCCCATATTTTCCATCTTTTGCTAGACCCTACATTTTTGCTGGGGTTAGATCTCTGTGCACTTTAACCCTGCTAACCAGTGGTAAAGTGCCTGTGCTCCCCCTTTAAACATGGTCAATTTGGCATATTCCTAATTGGTATATTTAACTTACTGATAAGTCCCTAGTATATGGTACCAAATGTACCCTGGGCCTGTAAGTGAAATGTCACTAGTGGACTGCAGCATCGACTGTAGCATCCATTGTGCCATCCACTACAGTGACAATGTAAAACATGGCTTCAGGGCTGGCAGTGTAGCCTGACTGCAACAGTGTAAAAATTGCAATTCGACCTGCCAAAATAAATGATTTTCACAGGTCACAACCTCCCTTTTACATATTAATAGTTCACCCTTATGGCACAAGGCAGGATGCATGGTATTTATAGGATGGACATGTAGAAATTGAATGTTAACGTCTTTACAGTGACTAGCACCCAAAAGCTATCATTCACTGTGGTAAGTCTAGTTGTCTCATGTAGAAAATCAGCGTAGAGATTAAAAATCCTAATAGTGTGTCCCAGGAGTGGGACTAGCTAAAATAATAATTGAACAACTATTTTTAACAGTTGATAAAAATCCAGTTCAATGGTGAAGACGGATTTTAAATTAATATGAAGGAAAAGTGATTTTTAGAAAGTTACCTTTTCCAGGCCTGAAGTTCCGAGAGGCTAATTTTCATTTAACAACAAAAGAGGACTGTCTGTGACCTAAGAGGAGAGAATGTGGCCTAACGGCTAGGGCGGTCAACCTCAGAGCTGGGGAACCGGGTTCGAGTCTCAGCAGGGACGCTCAACATTCTGTGATTCTGGGCAAATCACTTAATCTCCCCGTGCTTAACAAAAATGAATGTGTCCGTTTGTAACGTAACTGGTGCTCATGTAAAGCACTCTGATACCTTCGGGTCTAGTTCATGCTATATAAAACTCCACAAAAAAAAAATAAGAGGAATCATGAAGAAGTAGACCTGCTCCCTTTTGTACCCAGGACAAATGTGTGGACTCCAAGGGTCATATGGTTGACATCCTGTTCAAGCTACAGGGATGCAACAAGCTGCAAGAGGCCTTTCCTGCAGCTGCACAGCTGACCAATGGCAACTGGATGTGGACTGGGCCCGACTGTTGGGCTTTGTGTGACACACTGTGAGTCTCTAAGTGCCTCCCTGAGGTCCCGGAGGGCTTTAAAGTGTAATCCTCTGGTTGATTGTGATTTAAAGGCCTAAAGTCAGAAGGTAAAATCTTTCACCAGGACAAACTTGTTACTTGGTTGATGTATCTGACTCACCCCATCGTGGTCAGCCTCAAATTGCGCTTAGATCCTGGTCTACCGCGACAACTGATTATCATTGACACTTTGTTATCCTTGACGATATTCCTACCTAAAACGTTAAAAATTCATATCTCCAGTTCCCCTATTGGATTTTTATCATTTTGGAGTCATTTTGTTTATTACATTTTACTCCATTTTTCTAATTTGGTTTGGGATTTTTATTGTTTTGCATCTTCAATTTATTACTGTTTCGTACTGCATAAAAACATTACACATTTCTTTAACTTAGGCCGGACTGTTCTGTGCAATAGCTGGTAAAAGTATACAAAAAGTGATGGATGGAATGCTTAACTAATCCAAGCCACTGGTAATTACTAGGGCCACATCCCAGTCCATCATGATTTTGCACATCATGCCACCTCCATTTGGACCCAGCCACATGCAAATCAATCTTAACCCTGCTCCAATAGGAACAATCCAGCACGAACTGATAGGACAGGTGCTCTCTGAACAGGAACACAAGCAACACAAGACCAGTTTCACCCATATTAGGGCTCACCAGTCAGGTATAGCGAGGGTCCACTAGAACAGTGTGCACCAGATCCACGTCTGGGCATACAGATGAGACACTGAAGTATACAAAAAAGTGATGGATGGAATGCTTGAATTAATCTCATCCACTTGTAATTACTCTGGCCGCATCCCAGTCCATCATTACTTTGCAGACCATGCCACCTCATTTTGGACCAAGCCATATGCAAATCCGTATTGACCCTGCTTCAATTGGAACAGCCCAGCCCAAACTGCGAACAGGTCCTCCCTGAACTGGAACACGCGCAACCAAGACCAGTTTAGCCCTATCTAGGGGTTATCAGATGGGTATAGATAGGTTCTAGTGGCACAGTGTGCACAGTACCTATGTCTGGGCAAAATAGGTGTTAGAAGTTTGAACTTAGTTTAATTTAGTAACTGTGAGGGCTCACCCTGAAAAGGGTTGTGAATATTCCTTGAGGTGTGTAGTCACCTACCCAAAAAAATATTTAATTTCTTACAGCCATTGTGTGTTATATTTGTTGGTATTTGACAGATTATTGGAGTGTCCAATTTTTAGCTTAGAAGTGATTTCTTTAAGAAAGTTTGAAGGCAAACTGGGCTCATTTTAGGAGGTTCTTTGTAGAGGTTGTTGATGGGAAGGTGAATGTCCCAAAAGAACCTTGTGCTTTTCTGGTTCGAGGTGGGTAGGGGGGTAGTTGGTCATTGCAAGGCCGGAGTAAAGTATTGTATCTCTTGCATCATAATGCCGACAAGCAATGTTGATGCCTAAGTCAAAAACTCAATAAAATTATTTAAAAGTAAAATAATGCCAATAAGTTATTGTGATGCAATGCTGTGCACATGATAATCTGGTGTGATTATGCTGAATCTATTAGAGTGGTTCTAAAGAGGGATGAACTGAGAACCAAAAGCAGTCATGGAAAAAAATGCATAATGCTAAGAGTTAAAATGCTGAACATTTGACTTCAGAGTCTGTTTTTTGTAGCAGCAACATTTCCCTGAACTGTATCACACCACCAAGAAATCTTCTGCCTTGCCTGTGCCCCTATTTGTCCTAATCAAGCAAAAGGAAAACAATATCTGCCTGAATGCTGGCCAAAGAATCAATAGACCAAGCAGGTGCTGCAGCCTGACCTGTACCAAACACTAAAGGCCTGATTACGACTTTGGCGGTGTGGGAGCAGGCCGCCACACCAGCACCCCACTTCCACACCGCCAAAGTCGACCGCCGCCCGCCAGATTTTCATTTTGTGGTCTGGCGCGGCGGTCCTGTGGCGGTGCAGTTTAGCCTTTGAACTGCAGCACTGAAGCAGCAGCAATGCAAGTTCCTGCATGACATGGACTTTACAGTCCATGCCGTGCAGGAACTGGGGTGCATGCTCACGGGGGGGGGGCATACCACGTGACCCCTGCATGTATCTCCAGGCCCTGAGGCAACAGGGGGCTCTGTAGGGCCCCCTTAGTTTCCTCACTGCCAGCATTTTCATGGTGTGAGCATCGCCGTGAGATTGCTGGCAGCGAGGAAACTTGTAATATGTTTGGCAGTGCTGCTGCATATTGCAGCCTCAGACCGTCGTGCCACCGCCAGGGATCGCGGATCCCTGGCGGTTGCGGCAGTCCTATGGTGGTCCGACTGCCGTAGTCATAATACGGCGGTCTGACCGCTAGTGCAGCGGTCCCTGACCGCCACCGCACCTCCACCGCAGGTTTGGCGGCCGGGTGGATCGCCGAACTCGCAATTAGGCCCTAAAAGACTTTTGTCTGTGAGTGATCAAAATGTAGTGAAAGAACAGCACTCTCCAATAAAGGAGTCCTTAAAAGGGGAAGGCGAAAGTTGAAATTCGAGTGCTTCGTCAATGTGATAAGCATCCTGAGCGTATATTTGGACACCCAACCTTGATACTTTTAGAGAGAAACGTAAACATCACTAACTTGGACTTTAAGGCTACCAACATATTCTCTGAGGCAAGCAACTTGGTGTGCCTGATTTCGTGGGAGGCACTATGTGAATCCGCTGTTTCTATTCATTTTTAAAGTTCCCTTGAATTCGGTCGGTGTGGGAAGATTTATCTTGCTGCCAAAGAATTAAAACCTCCTACAGTATCGTATATCTTGCTCTCCCGCTGAGAAATCCTTTTCATTCGCTTTTTTTGAACATCTACCAGCTCCAAGGCATTGAATTCAGGCCTGTTGAGCAAAAAATAATTAAGGCTGAAAATATTGAGCTGCTAAATCGCAGTGAACCACAATGTACAGCATGGACCTGTCTCTGACGTAGAAGTTCAAACATGTGGTCATCAATGGAGGTGAATTTGGGGACAAAAAGGGCATGGGCAACTCTCTGTCGCTAATCCAGTACTTTAATCATGCTTTTATTATTCCATAAATAGATAATGTGACTAGCAGGAAGGCAATCAGGGAGATGACACAAGCTTCGATTGTGAGTCATTGTGCCCGTCCTATTTACAGTCTAAGAGGCGTGACTAATTTGTGAGCAAGAAAAGGGTTTAAACTTCAAAGTGACCCTGTGGCTTTGGGTTCATTCACCCGCCTGATGATAATTTTCAAAAAAATGGTAGCAAAATGGTGTATTTTCTGCATAATTTTTCTTAAAAAGTCATAGGTGATAGAGGCAGATAGGAATGTGCAATTTCACATGGACTATCATTTACCACATCATCTATCTACCGTTCTATATCTCACTTCTTTTAATTTTTCGATCCTGCCCTTTCTAGGAAGATTTTCAGTTTGCTGTAACTAATAACCTTTTGAAGAGAATAGGTGGAAAAATAACACAAATGCCCCAATCTCAAGGCAGTACACAGCAGAGCTACACATATTTTCCAGGGTCATACAGCAGTTTTGTCGATGCAAGGGAGAGGTTGCAGGTTCCGGCAGAAAACAGGTTACACTTACCTTAAGGATCAGGATTTTAGAGAGCAGAGCTGATTAGCAGAAGATTCGCTTTAAATATACATTTAGAAATGTGCTAACTTTGTCTTTAAACATCAGCTTTTCAAATATGAAAATGCACACATTTTGATATCAAATGTAAGCTTTTCATTTTGGAAAAATAATTTTGGTTCCGCGAAACAAAAGTCTATGGTTTTAATGAAAAACATTCATTTGTAATTTTCATTAAGTATTCACATTAAACTACTACAACACATGCTAATTCATCGCCATCCCGTGCCACGGTTGCTCTTAATTACCCAAGAGTTACTACAATTATGAAACAGCCAGTATATACTTTTGGTGAGCGTCATCATGCATATATCCCATTTACCAAGGATTACCATCATTATGCCCGGGCCAGCGATTTACCAGTGTGGGAACCATCATGGCATGGATGGCCCCAATATGGGAAGAATTGCTATCAATATGCCAGGGCCAGAAATTTTATCCAGGGATGGCTTCATGTCATAGATGGCCCCAAAGGGGCAAACATTGCCACCAATATGCCAGGGTCAGGTGCCACCACAGTTCCACTCACATACATACACAGGCAGGACACATGCTCACATACGTGCTCTTACCTGTGCACATATACACACGTGCTCACACACACACAAACTCTAACCTACACACAGCATTTAAAATATTTGTTTTTTGCTTATCTTATGCTCTCAAACTCCTCTTCTCAGTCTCTGATGCTCCATGGGCTTGCTGCTGCTGTACTTGCCTCCTCTTAGCAGATTGCTTCCTCTTGGGCGTAACAGCCCATGGGACAATTGTAGCATGCTCTCGTTTGCCATCAATGCGAGTCATTCCTGAGTTAGGAAGAAGTCCAGAGTCCTCAACGTGGTACGAAGGAGAGGTCATAGAAGTGCTACTTGCACTGCACAAACAACGCATGTGAGCAGCAGTGTTTTGCCCCCCTCTTTTCCTTGAAGGAAGGAAAGGAAGAGGAGTCCCATTCTGGTTGGTCTGGTTTCGCTCACACCAAGCAAACAAAGGAACACCAGCACCACTGCTCTCTTTGCCCTCCTGTGCCCCATGGAGGAAGGGCTCAGGAACCCCTGTCATCACACACTGAAAGGAAATAACAATCATCTACTACGTAGCCCTCTTACCACAATGCAGTTTATGTCAATGGTCTACAATGTTGCCATCTCGTCACAATACAGTTAAAGTCAATGGTGCCAGAGAAACACTTCTCCATGGGGTACAAAGGACCCACATTTAGGGTAAGAGGGACGGGAGCTGGCCACACATCATTTTAACATATAATGTGTGAAGCACGAGTGCAACGTCACACCCACATTTTTGTGCACGCAAATGTGCATGCTAAGTGTTTATCTATTGACTTTAGCCTATCATTATAATTGATTGCTTTCTTGGTATTGTTCTAGGTACCTAGGAACCCAGGAGAGAATGGGACGACAAAGGTCAGCCCAAGTCGAAAGTGGCATTAACAGGGTCGCTTGCAACAATATGACCCTGTGTCCCGTTCTGACAAATGCCACGGACTCCTATGAGCCACAAGGCAGAAAAATCTCCCCCCACCTCGACGGACCACGCGCGCAACCTTGGCATCATACTGGACTCCTCGCTCAAAATGAACTGCCTGCTTCCACACGCTCCACCTGCTGCGAAAGACTTTCAGATGGATCCCCACAGAATCCAGAAGGACAGTCACCCACACATTCGTCACCAGCAGACTCGACTACGGCAACGCACTTTACGCTGGTGTCACCCAGAAACAGCTCAGGAAAATACAGAACGTCCAAAACGCCGCCGCCACACTGGTCCATGACATCCCCGCTGCAGCCACATCGTGCAACACCACTGGCTCACAGTAAACAAGAGAGTCACTTTCAAGCTCCTCACTCACGCCTACAAAGCCCTACACGATGAAGGACCAACGTACCTGAACCACCGCCTCACATTCCACGTACCCGCCAGAGAACTCTGATCCTCCCAACTCGCCCCCGCCTCCATCCACAGGATCCACAAGACCAGAACCGGAGGAAGGTCGTTCTCCTACCTCGCCGCCAAGACCTGGAACACCCTGCCCCTGCCCCTGCACTTCAGGCAATCAGCGTCACTGACCCAATTCAGGAAGGACCTCAAGACCTAACTCTTCGAATGATCCTCCACCCAGTCCGTCCAGCAGCCCACCTCCCCCAGCGCCTTGAGATCCCCACGGGTGAGTAGCCGCGCTTTACAAGCCCTGGGGTGATAGATTGATTGAACATGCTGACGGTCTGAGTGGGGATGGGGTACTGGTTCCCCTAGTCTCTACGCCGGTTTTTAACACCAACTGATACATTCCTGTAAAATTAAAAAGTAGTTTTGATGTATCACATTGGCTTTTATATTCACATCACGAGTTCAGTAGTTAGAAGTGCCTCCTTTACTATAAAGAGCAGGCCCGCTCTTCATCAAACGGGGTTTTTGAAGAGAGAAAGGGAGTCCTATGATGAAGCATGACACCTGGTGGTGTGTGAGGACATCCCGTCACAATTTCTTGAGCGTCCATTGATAGGCTTGAGGTGGACATTCACTCACAGATGAATAGTTGAACAGTTATTCAGGTGGCTTTCTAGTGTTTGACATATGTGGTTGGAGGATAGCTCACCCTGAAGCCCCATCGCCTAGTTTCCTACCTCGGTAAAGTTCAGAGGTTTTCGTGGTTTGAGGCTATTGGCAATCTTGCAATACCAGAACTGCTGGTCTGATAGATCAGAGGGCTTTTTGTGGGCCAGTTTCAGGGTCTAGTGGGTGTATTTTCACTTTAAACTTCCCTTATGTTACCATTACCATTACCTAAGGAAGCACAAATACATACAGTCAGCCATACCTTACAAAACACCAATAAAGCATTTGTGTACAAGTTCATAACTTGTACACGTACGCAGAAAAATATTGTGAAGGAAAGTAAATATAGATAAGAAATTTGTTACTTACCTGTATCTACAGTTGGTATCTTTCATATATTCACATGCTGGAATCACTCCGAGAGCATCAGGCTGGGATTCCAGCCTGGTAACGGGGAATGGTTCAAGCATGTGAATATATGAAAGATTCAATACTGGAGAAAAAATTAGTTACTTACCTGTAACTTCAGTTCTCCAGCACTGATATCTTTCATGGTAGTAGGTAAATCCATAAAAAAACAAAAACTCAGAAACCACATTGGAAAAAACCAAATCATAGAAAAACAATTTTAAGCAAAGACAATTTTAAGGAAATACAAAAAAATCGAAAATTAAAGAAAACATTTTGCATTTTAAAGGCAAGATAATTTTAAAGAAAATACAAAATGACATTAACCTTGGGTAGGGTCTAGGGGAACTGTGGGGTTTTTGGGCTCAGGGATGGATTATGTTTAGGGTGATGAGGGTGTTCTTAGAGGTCAGGAATAATTGTGTTAGGGCTTAGAATAGGGTTTTCAGGGTCCTGAGATGGGTGGAGTGCAGGGGTGGTGACGGCTTTTTAGAGTTCACGGATGAGTGGTGTTTAGGTGTGTGAGGTGTTTTTAGGTTTCAGGGACGGGAGGAGTGTATGGGTGTCTAGAGGTTTTATGGTTCATGGATGGGCGGAGTTTAGGGCTAGTGAGGGTTTTTAACATTCAATTATGGGTAGCGGCTGGGATGGTGAAGAGTTTTTAGGGTTCAGGATGGGGTGGAGTTTAGGGTGGTGAGGGGTTTTAGATGTAGAAAGGGGTTTTTAGGGTTCAGGGTTGAGTAGTTTTGGGTGATGAATTCTTATGGGTCATGGATGGCTGGTGTTTAAGGGTGGTGAGGGGTTTTTAGGGTTCAAGGAAGGGTGGAGTTTAGGTATACTGAGGTGTTTTAAGAGGTATGGAATGGGTGGGGTTTAAGCGTAGAAAGGGGTTTTAGGGTTCAGGAATGGGTGGAGTTAGGGGTAGTGAGTGATTTTAGGGGTTCAGGGATGGTGGATTTGTGGTGTAGAAAGGGCTTTTAGGCTTCAGGGATGAGTTTTGTTTAGGTGTGGTGAGGGGTCTTAGGGGGCAGGGATTGATGGTGTTTAGGGGTTGTGACTAACCAGCGATGGATGTTGTTTACAGGTGGTGATGGGTGAGAGAATTAAAAGCAGCCAAAGTAATTGTCTGATAACGTAGATGATACAAATATGAAATAATGTCCCCTGAAATAAAGCACTGAAATAAATATTTCCGACAAAAATCTTTCTGAAATTAAGACCTGCAACCCATTGCATTTACACATAATAAATAAGAAGTCAAAAGCCAATTTTGACCAAAAAGACTTTCTATGAATTGACCTGAAAATTTCCACTAAACAGTCTATATGAAATGGTTTCTCAGTAATGGTATTCCATGAAATAGTTTTTCTATAAAATCTCATACAACCATCTTTCATATGCTTGAATCATTCCCCAATCGTGATTTTGGGATTCCCAACCTGACGACGGGGAATGATTTCCGCATGTTACTATATTAAAAAGATCCAATACTGAAGACATATAGATTTACTATATTTAACTCCACACCTATACACCTTAATTATATCTATATTAACGTTTTGTTGCATGATTTTTTATTGTTGCTATTCTCACATAAACCATTTTTTAACAGCTGGGGGGAGACTTTAAGTGCTGATGACTGAGCATACATGCTGTGAGCACTTGTGACAATGGTGGTGGAATTTGATGTAGACTATAAGCCAACGGTAGAGCTCACATGATGTCTCCATTGTGCAGCATACATGCTGGTGGAGGGCTTTATAAGTGTTTACTTGAGTTTACATATCGATAGTCAATAGTTTGATTTAGATGCCTTTGGTGAGGTTTTCATCTTAAAATAGTTAGCACCTGGTTTGGAGTTTACATACAAACAAAGAAGTTAAGTTAATGATCAACAAGTTTACTTGTCGGCGAGTGTGTTAACATAATGACAATTTAACATGTTACTGATAAAAAGTTAGTTTAGGAATCTGCTCAGTTCGAGGGGCTATGATTTAAGTATATTTGACCATTTATATTTTGGCCTCAATTGGAGATCATGCATGGAGAGACACTCTGAGTAGCTATAATCAGGTTATAACCTTTGCTGGAATATGCCACAAACTTGATGAGAAGAAGAGTATTAAAGGTTATTGGCCAGAAACAGGCTTAGGCTAGTGCAGGTTATCCTTGGCATCACCTTAATAATAGGACATAGATACATGTGGGTGATGAAGAGAAATATGAAAGACATGACCAGTCTGGATGTCTACTAACCAAAGAAATAACAAGCCCCGAGGAAGTCCTTGTGAAGTACGAAATACATTGGCTGAGATGTGTTTTTAAAGAAAACTTTGGACATGAAAAAAGATGTAATTGAGATTGATAAACATTTATTAAAGAAGATTGATATTAAACTGGACTGTCAGTGGGTCCCTCACGATGTGCGTGCTGTGATACAGAATACACGTCCCTCCCACAGGATCAGTACAAAGGAATGGGAATTTTGATAGAATCATGTTGTGCTTGAAGGACTGAAAGTGATACATTAAGGAGATCAACTTCAAAAATCAATTCAGATTGTGAATATTAACGTCACATTGTCTCTCTGATGAAAAAAACTAGTGTTTCCTCTCCGGTGATTGTTTGTTGTTCGGTAAATTAGGTTCTGTGGCAACTGTTCCTAGGAGGTGTTGAGCATCATTCTAATCATTCTACTTATAATGTATGTGCGGTGTGATAATAACCATAGTTGCGTTTTTCAGTGAATATTCGACTATTTATGAATTGATTAGGCCCACATAGGCCTGAATGTGGATAACAGGGGCAGGTTTTTCTTAGCCTGTTAGTAGAGGAGGTTCAGCTTCTGTTTCGCTGAGGTGATTTTGGCCCTAATTCTGAACAGGTCAATAATCCCGAATGGGAATTGAAAATTGAGCAAAATTATATTGGTATAATTCCCTGAACAAAATTTGCCAGATAAAACTACAATGTTCCATGTTTTGCAAATGAACACAACTCAAACCATGTGATATTCCAACCCATGTAACTTGTAAGAATTTAGTAGTACTGCATCCAGGAAAAAAACAAGTCCCATGAAATCAGTTATTCCCTGTGCACTATTACTGCATCAATTTACCTGTCCTTGGAGCATGAGCCCCCAACAGTGGATCTGGCCCAGTGCCTAACAGTGGGTCTATCACCTTTTGGTTTTGATGGGATGTGAATATGCATCTGGAAGAGAACCAGCAAACTCCTGAAGAGGCAAGCTGAAGCAGCAGGCTGGATGGAAGTTGAAGCCCACTGGGAGGGAAGGGCATTTTCCCAGTTTCGTCTGTGAAGTAATGCTATTATGTATGGCCACCCTTGCAATTCAAAGTAATTCTGGGATAGCGGAAAAAGCAGATGGAAGAGAAAAAAAAAAAAATTATGGTGGATACTGAGGAGGAGAATTTAGCATTGGAAGATAAAGTTCAAGATTCAAATAGTGGAAATAAGTTGCATAAGGTTCTGGAAATAAAAAAAAACCCTGTAATACGCATTTTCATTTTTTCAGAGAATGAAGGATGTGAGAAATGCAACATGTGTCTCCATTGAAGTGCATACGAAAAAAAATCACAACTCAAGGATCTTAACAAATGCCTTCAGACAATTACATACAAAGGGACTAGATGAGACTAAAAAGTACAAGAAGCTGCATACATACTGGTTCCATTTGAGAAGAACATGTTTGACAACAAATTTGATATCTTCCATATACAACACAGAATGAAAAAACGGACATAATTTATGTATTATTTATGTATTTTTTTATGCATTTAGTTATCTGGGATCACATTTCCATCAGAAACGTTTTACATAGCAACAATGTTAGTACATTGAAAGTCCTTTGTGTCAATCCAGCAAATGAAATCCATTATAGTAACCAGTCCAGTTGCCAGGAGCAACTTTGTTAAACATGTGTTCTTCATTGAATTGACAAAACGTCATTAATAGAGTTTTTCAACTACTCTGCCATTTTTAAAGAATATTTATTTAGAAATATTCTCTTTATCAACTATGTTAAACATATGTCCTTGACTGATAATTGGACAGAATGTCTTAGTTTTTTACCACGGGGTGGATATTTGAGCATTATTTTTTTCCCCTTGAGTGTAATTTTGAAGGTTTTATTAATCCCCATTATTGAGAGTGAGGACAGTAGTAGTGTTACAACCGGATCAATGATATAATATTGTGGAAACAATATCGACCCTCAAAAATATTGTCATAAAAATACTGGTTAGAAAAATATTGCCACCCAATACCTAATTAACAAAACACAAACATCAATATTTAACAATATCAAAAACACAAATATCGGAAACAAAAATATCATTGCCTTTAAATAAAGATATAAAATAGCTAAAATATTGAAAAACACAATATATACTACAATATTGCTAATAAGCCAAAATATCTGAAAATAATATAGAAAATCTTATTTATATTGTACAACAAACAAAATTAAACTTAACTTAAATATATCATCAAGATATATTATTAAAATATCATAACATCAAACACATAAAATATTACCTAACAATGAATAAACTAATTACAAAAATTATAGAAATATAATAATATATATGTTAAGCACAATTTTAAACATTTTAAGCATTAAAATACAGCATTCAACATTAAAAATATATTCGTAATAGCACAAAACAGCACAAACATCGATTTCACATTAAAACAGAAACACTAATTAGGGTCCACCATAAAAGATAATAACTGAAAAAAAAATCAAACTAAATGAACACTAACCAATAAAATTTACTGTAAACCTAACTAATCAATAAAAATACTGAATTAACTTCCAAGCAATATAAAAGGAACAGAAAAACTTCTTTACTTCTCCCCCAAAAATACTAAGGGCCTTAATATGATTTTGGCGGTCTCAGAGTGTGGCCGCCATGCCACAGCCCCGCTCTGAGACCGCCAAAGCCATAAAAATCCACCCACAAGAGTACGACTTTTAAAGTCTCTGGCGGGCAGTTCTTTGGCGGTCCCACGGCCGTGCCTTTCAAAAAGACACCACAGTCGGAGCGTCAAAGGCAGTTCCTGCAGGGCATGGACTGTCAAGTCCATGCCCTGCAGGAAATGGGGGTGCATTCAGACAGGAAGGCACAATATGTGCCCCCCTGCATGCACCCAATGGCGCAGAGGCACAACTTTGTTTCCTCACAGCCACACTTTTCATTGCGGTCACGCCGCCATGAAAAGTGTGGCGGTGAGGAAACTCGTAATATGCTTGGCGGGGCCGCAGCGACCCTGCCAAGCATATTGTGGCCTCAAGACTGCTGCAACACCGCCAGGGATCTCTGATCCCTGTCGGTTGCGGCAGTACCAATGCGGTCCGACCGCCCAAGCTGTAATGCCCGCACCGCCGCTATGGCAGTCTGATGGACTGCCATAGTCTTAATGAGGCCCCTAACCTAGAACGACACTCTGCCGGATTCCCAACAAAACTCCAAAGAAGAAAACTGGGAAAAAAACAAAAAGCACTTTAGCAAGTAAGTTAATAAATTTAAATTAAAACAATGTAAACTAACTTCATTTACAAATGGTAAACTACAAATGATTAACCACCTTTCTATTTTTATGTCTCTACCAATGTTTAGATACTAAACAACAAGTGCAGCAAAATCAACAACCTACAGAACCACCAATTAAATCTCACACTCAAACACCTGGAAAAAGGCTTGTTATAAGGAAATAAATTCAGATAGCTTCTAAACATAAACCTTAAATGTACAAAATAAAGCTAAAGGCCCACAACCCCGACAAACAAACCAAAAATAAATATTTAAAATGTAACTAAAACAAACTTTTTTACCCCCAACAAAAAACCCAACCTCTGCATCTACATTTCAAGAGCTTCAGAGGAAAACTGAAAAAAGACTGGCAAGTATAGTTAACAACACATATGGAAGTATGAAATGTCAAATGATTGATGTAATGTTTTGAATACATTAGCAAAATAAAGTTAGCTTTAGAACAACATATATAGCTATATTACATTTTCTTTCACACAGCATGGCATAAACAGCAAGAATATATAACATTGCAAAAAGGCAAACAATTGCTCTCGCACATGGGATACACTTACAGCCAGGAAAGCACAAACTACAAGAATGTAAATTGAAAATGTAAAAAATATTACTCTAACGCTTGTTATAGGCAGGCAACTACAAAACATGATGTTGTTATTAACATGACAAAACACAACCAACCTCCAAATGCCAAAGAAATCAAAGCAAGACATGTACTTCAAGATTTAAAAGCAGCAAGCACTAGTTTCCAAGAGCCTACAACTAAAATACTAAAAGGCATACTCCCTAAAGTACCTGAACACATCACAGCCCAGCTACCAGCAATACCCACTTTAAAAAGCCTATTAGCAGGTACTAACAAAGCCACCAGCCCCAGAAAGATATGAGAGGGACGAGGATGCCCACATAAATTTAAGAAGGTATGGGGCCAAATATGTAGGGGATAAAGGTCAGTTTTCCTCCTCTATGGATGTTCAACAGTATTGGATGGTGAAATCTTCTGTGCCAGTTCTGTTTCATATCTGCGAAGTTACCACTGTCTGTGATGTTGTTGTTGGTGGAATGTTCATTGACCGCGTAGGCTCTTACCCCAGCTTTATTGTTGTCTTAAAGTCTGCACTATTAGGTCTCTTACTACTGCCAATAAAAAGAAAGCAACCAGTG
Source organism: Calotriton arnoldi (assembly GCA_963921515.1). Lineage (NCBI taxonomy): Eukaryota > Metazoa > Chordata > Amphibia > Caudata > Salamandridae > Calotriton > Calotriton arnoldi. Next base: position 2,000,915 of record CAWUFW010002785.1, read on the forward strand.
ACACTCCTGCTGCCTCTAGAAGATACGAAGACATTAATATTTCTGAGCCCTTCACTACTATACATAATGAATCCTTACTCCTACCCAACCACCTTAAAAATAAAAAATTAATAATTATATTTGCTCCTGCAAATAATCTTTTTAAGACTATGGGCCAGATGTACGACCCTAAATTGCATGTGCAAACGGGTTAGCGACACGTTTGCGCATGCAAAAACGAATAGGGCCATGTACAATTCATATTTACAGAGTCGCAATTTATTTGCGACTCGCTAAATAGGAATTGCGACTCGCTATTAGGAAGGGGCGTTTCAAGGGCATCCCTTCCTAATAGCGACTCTCTACCCCATGTATGAATGTTTTCACTCGCAATTTACCGCCCTCTTCAAGAGGGTGGTAATGCACTCGCAAATGGGAGGGGTCCCCTTTGCAAATGCAGGGGAAAATATTTTTTAGGGGCAGGCAGTGGTCCCAGGGACCACTACTTGCCCTTAAAAAATGAAACGAAAACGTTTCATTTTCTTTTTTTAAATGCATCCCGTTTTCCTTTAAGGAAAACGGGCTGCATTTAAAAAAAACTGCTTTATTTAAAAGCAGTCCCAGACATGGAGGTCTGCTGAGCCCAGCAGGCCACCATCCCTGGGAGGAGCCAGCCTTTCCCAATGGGGTCGCAAATTGCGAGTGTCTCATGAATATTCATTAGGCATGCAATTTGCGACCCCATTGGGAATCGCAAACAGTGTCTCAGACACTGTTGTACATGGCATTTTGCGACTCGCAATCGAGCCCATTTTGCGAGTCGCAAATTGTCATGGTCGTACATCTGGCCCTTTGGGCCTTATTATGAGTCTGGCAGTCCACGGACAGCCAGACTCATGGTGGCAGTATCCTGACCGCCCTATTACAACTAGAACAGTCGGGCCTCCCAGGGACCGCCGCAACCGCCAGGGAACTGCTGTTCCTTGGAGGTTGCACGGCAGTCCTGAGGCCGCAATATGCCTGCCAGGACCGTCGTGGTCCCGCCAAGCATATTACAAGTTTCCTCTCTGCCATGGTTTTTATGGCAGTGAGCCCGCCATGAAAACCATGGCGGAGGAAACAAAGGGGGCCTGAGAGGGGCCCCCTGGTGCCTTGTATCTTGTGGATGCACAGTTTTGCCCCCCTGCGTGCATGCACCCCAGTACCTGCACTGCATGGACTGCGGCAGTCCTTGCCATGCAGGTACTGCCTTTGACATTCCCATTGCGGTGCCTATTTTATAGGCACCGTCCTGGGAATGCCAAAGAACTGCCTGCCAGACCAGGAGAAAACTCCTGATTTGGTGGGCGGTTCGTTCACAGGTTTGGAGGTGCGGGAATGGGGCGGTCCCGCTCACAAACTGCCAAACTCGTAATGAGGCCCTAATCCAATGTGAAACATGGATGATGGATTGAACGTTCAAAATGTACCCTAGACCAATCACACAGATATATACCATACATGGTGAAAATCAAAACACTAAAATACCCCTCATATATGCATTACTAACTAAGAAAGTAGGACATACTCGGAAGTACTATACCACATCAAAATAGAAACTAGCAACTACTCTCCACATAAAATTATGACAGATTTTTAACAGGTAATGATTTATTTTATTTATTTTTTGAAAGTTTTGTATAGCGCCAACGTGACCCAGGTGGGTATTAGAGCACTTTACAATTTGGATAGGTATTACAAGAATATGCATAAAACAACAAGATAGCCGTGCAACATAGTTAAGTTAGGGGGGATACAGACCATGGAGAAGAATGTTTGATAATATTCGCTACATAAATAAGCATGGCAGGCGACTGCTGGGATTCAACGGTGTCCATCAATCCAATAGTCAATCAAGTGGCATTCAGTGAGCTGTGGGCCTTCCTTTTTGAAGGTAGTCATGGAGGAAATTCGTCGGACTTCCGGTGAAAGAGAGTTCCAGATCTTTGGGGCAGCACCTGAGAAGGCTCTGTGACTCGTTCTCATTTTGTGGAAGATCTGTGGTTTTAAGAGCCATGAACTTGAACTTCTTGACTGTCTGCACCCTCGAGATAGTTCTAGTTTTTGAGCCAGATACATGGGAGTCTTGAGATGTAGGGCTTTGTGGGTCAAGCATGCTATCTTTAGCTGTATTCTAGCCTCATGTGCCAGCCAGTTTAGGGATTTGAGGGCTGGGGAGACGTGCTTGTTTCTTTTTGATCCAGTGATCAGTCTAGCTGCTGCATTAATGGACGCTATTAGTGGGGCTAAGTAATATTTGGGAAGTCCACAAAGCGTGGAACTACCATAGTCTACCTTGGCAGTACCAGAGCTTGCACAGCAATCTTGAAGTCCTCTTGTGGAAGGAAAGAATTTAGGTTCCTTAATGTGTTCAACTGGTGTCTAGCCCCCTTGCTTAAATTGCTGATATGATTTTGCATGCTCAAGTGCTTATCAAGTGTGATTCCGAGGGATTTCGCTGAGTCGATAATGCGGGGAGTGCAATTGAAAGCCGTAAGATATTTCAGCCAGTGGTCGATCTTGGGGGTGTGATTAGTCGGAGCGATGAGAATGAATTCCGTTTTGGAGGTGTTGAGCATGAGGTGGTTGTCAGTTAGCCAGGTTTGAGTATCCAAAAGCGTAGAGTTGAGTGAGATGAAGTCTTCAGGGGAGGTGATTTTCAGATAAAGTTGAGTGTCATCCGCATACATATGGAAGAGGATGTTCGCAGAGTTCAGAGCATTTGCCAAAGGTTCTAGGAATAAACTGAAAAGTATTGGTGATAGTGCCAATCCCTGTGGAACCCCCATAGAAACTGAGGAGGGCTGGGATAGGGATTGCTTTATCTTGACTTTTTGTGATCTATTATGGCGGAAGGAAGTAAACCATCGCAATACCGTACCTGAAAAGCCCATCCTGTGTTTAAGGATGGATAAGAGATTGTTGTGGTTAACAGTGTCAAAAGCTGAAGAAAGGTCAAGGAGAATCAGGAGGCATGCTTCGTTGTTGTCTAGCATTATCAAGATGTCATCCATAATGTGAGTGAGAGCAGATTCTGTGCTGTGGCCTCTTCGAAATTCGGATTGATGTTGGTCCAGAAGTTGGAAATAATCCATGTGTGCACAAAGTTGCATCTGTACGCATTTTTCCAGAATTTTAGCCAGTGTGGGGATGGTGGATACAAGTCGGAAGTTATTGAGGTCAGATATGTCTGCATTAGGTTTTTTTAGAATGGGGGAGATCTGTGCTACTTTTAAGCAGTCGAGGATCGTGCCTTGCGATAGCGAGGCGTTGACAATCTTTGTCCATAGGGGGAGGATGGTATCCTTGATGTCATTGAAGATGGGTGGTGGTAGAGCGTCGGTGAAATGATTAGATGGGTTGATCACCCACAGGGTGCTGTAAATATCTCTTTCGCTGAGGGGAGTGAAGGAGAACCAAGAGGCGTCGTTCTTGGTGAGACTGAACCGCTCATGGTGAGCTGGAGCAGCCCTCCCTGCTGATGGGAGAAAAGCCCTCTTTTCATCCAGGTCAATACTGATGCTTTTTGTTTTCTCAGTGAAGAAGGCCGCCAACTCGTCGCATGATGGAAGGCCATCGCCAATGTCAGAGCTTCTGGGTGTCTTGCTATATTGTTGTTTGACAATTCCAAACAGTTTCTTGGGGCGGTTTTTGGCTTGACTGAGTTGGGTTCTGAAGAAGTCAGCCTTTGCAGCCCTGATTTTTTTGTTATAAGTGTTCCTGATCGATCTAAGGTGAATTAGATGTTCATTGGAGGGTACTGATCTCCAAGTGATACAAACAATACTTGAACTATACCCACAACAGGCATACAAGGCTGTTATTAGCATTTTAACCAAAGCACTTAAAGGCATTACAGACAAATCTGCTCTAAGTATTGAATATGCAACAAACAGCCGCATTGTCTTTGAAATAAAGAAATTAATTGCACTAGCATATTTCCAAGTAACAGAGGTAGCTAACCACTACAACATGCTTATAGAAAGTCAATTATTCCAACCAAACAAACAAAATTTAAGTCCCTTAATGGGTTATTTTGAAGACATATGAGTAGGCAGACTGCACTGCTCAAGACACAGTTGCCAACCCAAATTCCAAATACTATGGAGGAATGACAGCACCATGTGTCAACAAGCCAAAACCAACAACGCAATTGACACAATGACTAACCCCGGGCGGAGCTGGTGTAGTTCCGCTACGCGGATCTCCACAGAGTTGGGAAAAACTCAGTGGAACTCCGCTCCGCCACCCGCCTCCACCCCCCTAATAAAAATTATTTTAAAATTAATTTAAAAGAAATAAACACACTTACCTGTACTGCGACGTCCCCGGGCTGCCCGCCTCCTCCTCGCCGTCTCTCTCCAGTGCAAGCCCCCTACGTCGGACGTACATCTTGCGACAACTGCGCATGCGCACTCGCTTGCGCATGAGCATTTCTCGCAAGATGTCTTGCGAGAAATGCACAGTTCTCGCTAGATGTGCGTCCGACGTAGGGGGCTTGAACTGGAGAGAGACGGCGAGGAGGAGGAGGGCAGCCCGGGGACGCCGCAGGACAGGTAAGTGTGATTATTTCTTTTAAATTAATTTTTAAATAATTTTTATTTAGAAGGGGGGGCTGGCTAACTCTGCTCCGCTGCGGAGTCGGAGCTTTGCCCTATACTCTGCGTTCTCAGCGAAGCGCGGAGTTGGCACACTGCGCTGGTGAAGCGGAGTTCTCTGCCCGCCCTTAACAATGACTTCCAAGCCACACAAGGAAGAACCGAACTTACACTTTGCAAATTCATAGAAGCCCTCCAAAAAGAACAAAGCTACTAACATGTAAAGACAGAGCAAGCCAAATGAAACCAAAATAAGTAAACAAACAGTAAAACTCACAACATACTACAATGTGAAGCTAGAATCTTTTTTAACAACAAAGGAGTAGACTACTTAGAAGTAATTGCAGAATCCCAATTATAAAACACATACCTGCCTACACACTAACCAGCAAACCTTGACAAAAGAAAACACCACCAAAACGTAACCATTTAAAAAAACATTAAACAATGTATTTTTATAAATCAGTCAAAAAATATAATAACATAGAAAAGAAGACTGATAAATACAAATATATTTTTATACTAAATTAAAAATCTGCACAACAACAACCACAAAGCACAATATTAGAAATAAACACAACATTAAACAAATTAAATCACACACATAGAAAATAAAAATATTACATTGCAATGAGAACAAACAGACATACATATTAAAATAAAACACTTTCCACTCAAAAAAAGATAAATCATACTTACAGTTTTGTAGCTGTAGATCTTCATCCACATCCATGTTCACAAAATTCAATCCACAAAAAAGAAAAAAAAGAAAATGCAAAAATGAAAAACTCCAAAGTAAATCGAGAGAAGCAATCCAAAGTTATCTGAAACCATATAAAAAACAAAAGATAAGAACCGCTCCAGGAAACCTGAAGATTTTAAGGAAATTAACAAACTACTATTGGTTTATAACAAATCAAAATAATTTCCTTTAAAAAAAAAAAAAAGCATACTAAACACAGGTCCATGGGATGACTTCAGATCTGTAAAACTGTAAAAAAAAAAAAAAAACATACCCACCCTCAGTAAACACAATTTCCCATGCAACATAAACAGTACATTAGAACAATAAAAACACAAGAAATAATATTACAATATATATCACACAACACTACTACAAAACAATAACTAGGTCTAATGCTTACTACTAGACAATGTAACACAAAGTACTACAAAATAACCCTGAAAAACAAAACTACTAGTAAAACACACAGTAACTACAGGTACTCACATCACCTCACCCCAAAACCCTCCAAAAAACATCTTACCTTATCTATCGACCAGCAGCAGGTAACTCACTCCAACAAAATCCGACTAAAAGGGCAGGATTAGACTACAAAATACACTTAGTGGAATGACTATCCCCTAGAAAACAATGGAAGTTTAAAAATTGTTGTAAAATATATTCAATTTATGTAGCAATGTTATAAAAATATCCCAACAATGTCTAAAAATGTATAAACAAAATATAAATGATTATGTAAAGTATAATGTAAATATTACTATAAAAACATTAATAAATATAATATAGTACTATTTACTATATAGCAAAAAAGTATATAAAACCTGTATATATCAAAACATGTGTGTAACAAATGTATATGTGAAATATAATTATGTACCATTTTTGTAAAACATTTAAAAAATATAAATATGCTAAAAATGGTAAAAAAAGACATTACGTGTTATTTATTTTTTTAAAGTGTGATAAATGTGCCAAAATATTAATGAAAAAGTTTTATTTTTAAAAAGTATATATCTGTTTAAATAAATGTAAGCATATACATTTAATGAAATATGAAAACAAAATAAGTTAGAATATACAACCAATTACATATGTCATTCACTGTAGAAGAAAGGAAACAGAAACAAATGATGTTTTTGTGAAATGTTGAATACTAAAAACTTTACATCTACTACTCACACTGTGATATAACGTATTAGTGTAAAGGTGTTGGACACTAAAGGGGTCACTCTTACTTCACACTTCAATCTAAATCATTTCGGAGAAGGTATTGGACACTAAAGGGATTACATTTACTAATTTGTCTCCAACCTAAACCAATTTGGGGAAGGTATTGGACATTAAAGGGGTCACATTTACTATTCCCACTCCAACCTAAACTATTTTGGGGAAGGTGTTGGATACTACATCTGTCTTGCTTACTATTCCAACTTCAATATAAACCAATTTGAGGGAAGGTGTTGGAGACTAAAGGGGTCACATTTACTATTCCCATTCCATCCTAAACTATTTTGAGGAAGGTGTTGAACTCTAAAGGGATCACATATACTACTCTAACTCCAATGTAAACCAATTTGGGAAAGGTGTTGGATACTAATGGGATCACACCTACTACTACCAATCCTCTCTAATCCATCTGAAGGTGTTGGGCACTAAAGGGGTCATACTTACTATTCCATCTCCAACCAAAACCGATTTGGGGAAGATATTAGGTGCTAAATAGGTCACATTTACTATTCCAACTCCCATCCAAACCTATTTGGGGAAAATTTTGGACACTAAAGGGGTGACACTTATTATTCCCACTCCAATCTAAACCATTTTGAAGAAGGTGTTGGACACTAAAGGGGTCACATTTACTATTCCAAGTCCAACCTAAACCAATTTTGGGAAGGTGTTGGACACTAAAGAGATCACATTTACTATTCCAACTCCAATCTAAACCAATTTGGGGAAGGAGTTGGACGCTAAAGGGATCACATTTACTACTCCAACACCAATCTAAACCAATCTGGGGAAGATGTTGGACATAAAGGCGTCACATTTACTATTTCAATACCAATCTAAACCAATCTGGGGAAGATGTTGGACACTAAAGGCGTCACATGTATGATATCGAAATATATAATATCATTAATTCTATACAAATATAACAGCTTTTTCAAAACATAAAAACACATAGGGGGCCATTAGGTTGGCGGATGGACTTTCATCCATCCGCCATCCAATCGTATTTGGGACCGCTCAACTACAAGGCGGCTCCCACAGGGCAAATTAGGATGCAACCACCACCGTGGCGGTCGCATTGCCCATGTTTTGTATTGCAGTGGGTGCTGCACTCTGCAGCAGCCGCCACAAGACAAAACAGACATCCCACACATATCCCTGCGCTACATGGCAGGCACCATGCAGTGCCTACCACATGGTGTAGGTTTATGTAAGGGGGGACTATGTCCCTGGCCCTAGTAGTTAAGGGGGGCCTGCTACAGGCCCCCAAATCCGTTTCCGCCTGCCGTTTTGCTGCGGTTTGTCCGCCGCAGAACGACTGGCAGAAAGGGATATTGTAATCCCTAAGGTGGTGCCTGACAGGCACCGCCGCTATTCTGGGAGAGCAGGGAGGTCCGACAGGCAGTCGGATAAAGACCGCCTGTCGGGACCGTGGCAGTCGGTGTTTCCAACCACCACCCGTCCAGAAGCCATTGTAATATGGCGGACGGAGATCCCTGTTATGATGGCCGAGGGACTGCCATCGACATCCTGTCAGTGGCAGTCCCTCGGCCATCGTAATGAAGCCTGTAATGTTGTTGATTACGGGAGATACCATGTCTCCCCATAACGCAGGGGTTATCCTGGTTAGGAACCCCTGAACGTGTATTGTGGTGGGCTGGACCGGCATACGCCAGGCCAGCGTGAATGAAGCAAATAAAGAGCCGGGGGCTCCGGGAGTGGCTCCAGTAACAATCTGGCCACTACTGTTACACCAGAGTCCGGTCTGTCTTTGTGTCCCCACGTGCAGGCCTCAACCAAAAACACTACACTGGTGATGAGGTGGTCACGCACCACCCCGCATCGCCTCTGCCCCGGACTAACACGCGGCCACCACCGCTGCCCATGAAGTACCGTCTAATCGCGGCGAAAAGCCTCTGCTGCGGCGCCGAGCATCCGCCTCCAATTACTGCGCGGACGGCAGACCTCCACAGTGCACCAGCCTGAGCGGTAAGCGCCCGCACAGCCCGTCGCACGCACACGTGTGATCTTCCCTGCGACCTCGCGTGTTGCAGACGCGATCAAGATACCGCTGTGCCCCCCCCCTGAGCCGCAACCACTACTGCGTGTCGGGCGTGCCCCGGCTACCCCGCCACCCATTGCAACGTGGCTCGCTCTGCCCTGCACCACAGTGTGTGGTACGAGTAAAGAAGAAAAAAAACACCGGCACACATTGCAGAGCTCCACCGCCACCGACCCAGACACGGCGACGCGCTCAAGGCACCATAGCAGCCCCACGTGGTGTCCCTGCTACCACACACCACAGCTGCCTACACCCTCCTTGATGGTGGCCAACCCACACCAGGCTGGTTGGATACAGTCCACCCACTGAGACCTTTCTGCCAGGAAGAGCCCCAGTCAACCCTGCACCTTGGCAACACACGCTGCTAACCAGCCCAGGGAGCCTTACACTGTATTCTCTGCCAGGCCCCCCCTTGTGAGGTCGCACGAGGTCGCAGCCAGCCCCGTCGCACATCCAGGCCTGATACTCAGCGTCATAAGCCACTAGTGCGCCCAACTGTACACCTACCCAGCGCTCTCCGCTTCCTGCTCGCCACTGCAACTCTCCACTCGCCGTCATGGCGTCAGTTCCGCCGCTGGAGCCGTTCTCCATTACAGGCCCCCCTCCCTCCCAAGCGGCACACTGGAAGGTGTGGGTCGAGCGCCTAGAGACCTACTTTGAAGCTGCAGAGATCCCAGCCCCGCAGAGGAGGCCCATGCTCCTCCACCTTGGCGGAGCGGACATCCACAAGATCTCCAAGACAGTACATGAAGCCGGACCCCCGAGGAACTATGCCACCATGCGCGATGCCATCACAGCTTATTTCGAGCCCTATGCCAACCCTGACTATGAACGGTTCCTTCTCCGCCAGGCGCAACAACAGGCGGACGAGGATGACGAAGTCCGGGTCCAGTTCATCCAGGGATGCGCATCGTCCAAACTGCGCGAACGCGTCCTGCAAGAACATAAGATGCCCCTGAGAGACATTCTGACGCTGGGGAGTTCCAAAGAGCTGTCTAAGGCCAGAGCGGCCCCCATGGATCCTAAGCCCGCCGCGCCGATTAAAGAGGAACCCGTCAATGCTATATGCACGGAAGCGCGAGAGAGCAGACCAAAGTTCGCCAAATCAGCCCCACACTCCTCCAAGCAAAGTTTGCGGAGTCGCCTGTGTGGGTGGTGTGGAGTCCCATACCCCCACGAGGAACCTGCCTTGGCAGTGGCAAGACCTGCAGTGCATGCGGAAAGCTGAACCACTTCTCTAAGGTGTGTCGCTAATCACAAAGAAGACGGCCCAAGAGCCCACAAAAGCAAGTACGAGCACTTGAACCACTCCCCGATAGCTCCTCCAACAGCGACAAGGACGATGATGACGCAGCCACTGTCCACTTGGTAAGGATGTTGAACGCGCTCACAGCCACCCGGCAGGCGGCACCGATTTGCAAGATCGAAGTGCAAGACCACTCCGTAGCTGCGCTCATTGACACCGGAGCCACCATTAACCTCATGGCCGCCAGCATTTACCGAAGCCTATCCAACCCACCAGCACTCCGCAACACTAACGTGCAGGTGTATGCATTTGGCAACCACTCTCTGCTTAAGCTGTGCAGTGTTTTCCAGGCAGTCCTCTCCCACGACGCCACACACCAACGAGCTAAAGTCTATGTGTCGCAAGAAGGACCAGGATTCCTACTCAACTGTCGCACCGCCCAGGACCTCAACCTAATCCAGTTCGCATTCGGTGTGCACGTACACGACCTGGACCGACTGTTGCAAGATTTCATACCACTGTTTGACGGGATTGGGTGTTTGAAAGGACCAGCCATCCAGTTGCACGTTGACAAGTCAGTGGCTCCAATAGCCCTCAGACACCGAAGGATTGCTTTCCACCTACGGCCGAAGATAGAACTGAACTCCGACTCCTGGAAAATGCATCCATCATCGAGCGAGTGCGAGGCCCTATGCCGTGGGTGTCCCCCATCGTCATAGTGAAGAAGCCTAAGCAGCCTGATGCGGTGCGCATCTGCGTGGACATGAGAGTCCCAAACTTAGGAATCAAACGGGAGCGCCATCTTACACCAACAGTAGATGACATCATCGGTGAACTGGCAGGATCTAAGTGGTTCTCCAAAATGGATCTTCGTTCTGGCTACCATCAAATACGTCTACACCCAGACTCCCGCCCCATCACTACTTTCTCAACTCATGCGGGACTCTGGAGGTACACCCGGCTTAACTTTGGGATCTCGAGCACTGCCGAGGTCTTCCAGAATACCATCAAAAACATTCTCCATGGGCTGAGAGGAGTGCTCAACGTGATCGACGACATCTTGGTACAAGCTCCCACACTGGAAGAACACCTTCTTCGTCTTCAAGCCGTATTTTCCCGCCTCAGAGAAAGTGGGCTGACGCTACACCAAGAAAAATGCGATTTCCTGAGGAAAGACATCAGCTTTTTCGGCTATCGATTCTCTGATAAAGGCATCGGGCCTGATCCCGACAAGGTGAAAGACATCCAGGAAGCGCCAGCCCCAACGTCAGTGTCTGGAGTATGCAGTTTCTTGGGTATGGTTACATACTGTGGACGTTTCATCAAGAACTTGTCTGACATAACTGGCCCACTCAGAGACCTAACCAAAGCTGCTAGCCAATGGACATGGGAATCCGAGCAGGAAGAAGCGTTCCAGCAAACCAAGGCAACCCTATCTGCAGACACCACTCTAGTATATTTCGACCCCAAGAGGGAATCCCAACTAGTGGTTGTCGCCAGCCCCACTGGCCTAGGCGCTGTCCTAGCACAACGGTATTAGTGTGGAGAATGGGCCCCAGTCGCCTATGCTAGCGGAGCAACGGTACTCACAGATTGAGAAAGAAGCGATTGCAATCCTGTGGGGGTGTCGTCACTTCTACATATACCTATATGGCCATCCGTTTACAGTCATCACCGATCACAAACCTCTAATCCCTCTATTTCAAGGCTCCTCATCACGCCCTCCCCCGAGGATTGAAAAATGGATTCTGCAGCTGCAGGAGTTTCAATTCACCATCGAGTATCGACCAGGTACCTGGAACCCGGCAGACTTCCTATCAAGGCATGCTCGACCGGTCACCCTCCCCGAAGCCGCAGAAGCGGCAGCTACTGAAGATTACGTGAGGATGGTCGTGGAAAGGTCCAGGCCCCTTCCAATCTCCCTAGATGATGTCATAGAAGCCACAAAAGACAATGACTGCCTCCAGATCGCTATCCAAGCAGTCACCTCAGGCGATTGGAAGCCACTGCAAAGCCCAGTGCCACTCTGCACCGCGACAGCCCAGTCTATCCTGAAAGCCCTATACCAAGTCCGCCAAGAGCTGCCCGTGACTGCTGACGGCTGTCTTCTGAGAGGCTCGCGCCTTGTCCTACCAGAGAGTCTGACCCAGAAAGCGGCCCTTTTCGCACACGGAGCCCATCAAGGCATAGTCAAGTCGAAAAACCGACTCCGGAGCAAGGTATGGTTTCCCGGCCTAGACCAACAGATAGAAACAATTGTACAGCACTGTCCTGTCTGCCTTGCGACTGGCTCATCAAGTAAGCCTGCACCAGTCATCACTGAAACGGCTCCTGGTGCCCCATGGGAAAGAGTGAGCGCTGACTTCAGCAGTCTGCGCGGATGAAAATACATGCTTGTGGTGGTGGACGACTTTTTATGATACCCGGAAGTCGAGATTGTCTCAACAACGTCTGCAGCGGAAGTAATCCCAAAGTTTGAAAAACTCATGGCAACGCATGGACTTTTTGGTGAAATCCGCACTGACAACGGCCCGCCATTCACCAGCGTGGAATTGACAGATTACCTAGCATCCCACAAAGTCAAGCACCGCCAGATAACCCTGAGATGGCCTCAGGCCAATGGCGAAGTCGAACGCCTGATGAGAACACTCAACAAAACAATTCAAATCACCCTAGCGGAAAGTCGCAATCTGGAACAAGCCTTGTACCGGTTCCTCCGTGAGTACCGGCTCACCCCCCACTGTACCACAGTTATCTCTCTGAGCAGGCTATGCTTTGGTCGAACTGTGACTGACACCATCCCACATCATCCTGTGTGGGAAGAGACACCAAACCCCCCGAATCAGTCGGACTCCAGGCGAACCCAGAACAATAACGAGGCCTCTCGGAGAAGACATGCTAGAGAATGCCTGGTCGTTGTGGGCGACCGTGTGCTGATACAAGACCTCCACCCGGGAGGAAAGTTCCGGTTACCCTTCGAATTAGACCCATGGACTGCAATCGAAGTCAAAGGCGCCAAAGTAACCGCTCGGAGAGGACACAAGAGTGTGATCCGCAACATATTTCAGTTCAAGAAAGTCCCGGAGGATGATATCAAAGAATTTCCAGCAGGTAGTCCACCAAGAGAGACTGTCACAAACAGCCCTCCAAGCACTGAGGGAGAGCTCGGTGACCCCAAACCCACAGCAACAGAGAACCTGATCGCGACACCGATCCCTGGTGCGACCCAAGACTCTGAGCCAGAGATCCCTGACATCCAGGGTGTGAGCGCAAGATCCAGAGACCACAATAACCTGCCTGCGTCATCGCCGACACCCTCAGGGCGCAGCAGCCAAGGTCGGTATGACCTGCAGTCACACCCGAAGCCGTCCCAGAGGTATAAAGACTTTGTGTCCTGCTAATCTGCGACGACTGCTGAGCCTGTGGCAGTAAGAAGAGGCTGTGATACCCTGAGAGCAAGTAAGAATGTTCCATAAGCATCCTACTGTCATGAACTGTAATTTGTGAACTCTGAGTGTTTCCTATTGTTCCATTTTCATATCGTTGAAGTTTTGGTTATTGTAATTATCTCCTGGTAAAGGAGGAATGTAATGTTGTTGATTACGAGGCGATACCATGTCTCCCCATGACGCAGGGGTTATCCTGGTTGGGAACCCCTAAACGTGTGTTGTGGTGGGCTGGACCGGCGTACGCCAGGCCAGCGTGAATGAAGCAAATGAAGAGCCCAGCTCCGGGCGTGGCTTCAGTAACAATCTGGCCACTACTGTTACACCAGAGTCCGGTCTGTCTTTGTGTCCCCACGTGCAGGCCTCAACCAAGAACACTACAAAGCCCTAGTATTAAGAAATGAAACAAAATTTACTTTTATCTAAAATAGATTTAAATGTTTTTTTAACAATTACATATATACATTTGATCAATTATTTTAAATTAATATAGATATTATTTCCAATTCTACAACAACATATAATACAATATTCGTAAAACAATTTTAATACACAAAATAAAAAAATTATATTAGTAATTCTTTTAAATAAATACAATTCTTAAACAACATAAACACAAAAATAAACATCTTTACTGTTCTTTCAATAAAAATCAATCAAAAAACTATAAGGAATCCAAAGTAATTAAAAAACTACAATATAAATCAATAATTAATATAAAAAATTAACTACCAATAAATAATATATCAAATATATAAGAAAAAGTTTACAAAATATATTTATCACAACAGAACATAAATATTTGAATCGTACACAAATAGTTTTTATAATATTTTTTTGGATTCTGAAAAATAATGCTCATACAATTCAAAATATGAAAGTAAAACAATTATTGTATCAAATTTTTATTTACTATACACTAGTCACATAAAATTAAAATTTCAACAAACATATTTTAAAAAATTGCCTGCCCTTTTCCCCTATAAACGCAATATACTGCTACTAAAACTTATAAAATATAACTTCTATAATTAATATTAAAATAAATCATTTTAAAAGACTATAAATAATTTTTTTACAATAAATACACAATGAAAGATTGACTATATAAATTGACATAAAACAATTTATTAAAAAAACACAAAAAACATAACAAATTAACAACCATACTCAGAACAGCACTTAAAGTGATATTCTTACCTTCTATATTTATGTCCATGATATTTGAACATCACAATATTCTTGTAATGATATTGCTATATAATAATATTTTTTTCCCGATACTGTATCCAAACACCGTTACAACTTAGGGCCTCATTACGATGTTGGTCAGAAAGTATTCCGACCAACTCCTTGTCGGAATCGTTTCTGACCGACTCGGGTTCGGGGAGTCTGACCGACCGATTATGATGTTTCCGAACACCGTTCGGTCGGACTCCCATTGACTTCAATGGGAGCCTGTGTTCTGACTGACAAAACAGGCTCCCATTGAAAAAAGGGGTGATTGCGGAAAACCTTGCACCCAGTGGCGGGCACCCCATGGTGCCTGCCACACTGTGCATGTTTGTACAGAGGGGTCCCATGGGTACCCCCACGGGCCCCAACCGGAGGCCTCCGGGTAAAGGGGGGCCTTCTACGGGCCCCCAAAGTCAGTTTCCGACAGCCGTTTCATGTCAGACAGACCGATTCGGAAAGGCTGTCAGAATCTGATTTTGTTATATGTTGGTTGGAAAAGTAGTCCATAGACCTGTACGATTCAGCTCCAACTGACTCGGAGTCTCCTGCCGGTTAGAACCGGGTCGGAAAGACCGAACGGTTACCTTCTATCGTAATCGGTCGGTCGGAAATGTTTCCGAGTCGGTCGAAAACATGGGTTCTGACGTGGGTTAGGAAATTCCGAAGGCCATTCGGAGCCTTTCCAACCGACATCGTATTCAGGCCCTTAGTCTTGGGCCCCTATCGAGGACATGATTATCTTGTCATGTTGCTGTCTGGCTTTTTACAGACCGTCTTCTGTTTTTGCTGGGAGGTGTGCCAGGTGGACATGTTTGTTTTTCTTAAGATGCTACCTCTGTCGTGCATCCAAGGGTCATTCATCTGAGCAGGCACGCTGACGGCAGCGGTGTTCCTTACTTCTTTGTTGCTGAAGAGTTTCATTTTCCCTTTTGGTGGTGAGGCCCTTATTATTTTAAAACTACTTCTACAGTAAGAGCTCCTTTTTTATTTTGAATTGTTAGCAAATACACAGACACTTGTATTATTTTGTTTACTATACCAGAACCATGTTCATTCGCATGTTACCTGCCCTTGGGTACTAAAAGTTCTGTGCCATAGATTTCCTTGTTATCACCTTGCACCCTTCATCTCCGACAAAAGCAATTTTGTTCAGGCTCCTCTCTCCCATGGGTATTAATCATTTTTTCATTATTGTGTATGACAAAGAGTAGCATGTATCGCCTTGCATACTACTCAATTGGTATCCCTTCTTCTGACCTCAGTGCAGACAACTGTTTTTTTGCATTTCATTTAGTAAGTTATCTCCTGCAGATTGTGCAGGCATGCTGCCCAATTTGTGATGCCCTCCTTGCAAACAAGGTTTGAGTGTGAATTGTCTTGCAACATCATTGTGTACTAGTAGCACTAATTATTAATTCACTTTCTGGGGACAAATAAATGTCCGATTCTGCCTTGCTTGTTCTGCTTACGACTATTTTTCATGTGGCTCTCTATACAGGTGATTCCTTGACTTGCACGCCAACAATTTCTACCTCTTTGGGAAGACCTTCTACAAGTCGCTCTGGAATTTCGAGGCTGCATCAACATAACCTGGTAAATATAACCTGACCATTGACATCCTTTAATAATGTCATTTTGAAATAAACAGAAACTCAAAAAAGCCTACTCAATCTTTCAGATCTAAAAGACTACCAAACAACTGACTAAGCAAGCTAATTATCTTAACTGGTGGTGGTGGCTCACTCAATGCACCTCGCAAGGTTGCATACTCAAATGCATATTCTCTTTCTTTCTCATATTCTGCCCATGTACAGATGCCCCTCCTACCACTTAGCCACGCTTTCCTTATACATATACCCATATCTGACCTTTCTAAACTTTCAATTTCAGAATATGACAGTTCTTGAACCTTTTGGTCCTCATGACGACCTTTTAACTGATCGTGGGTTGAAACGGTGTTGATGCGCCTGGCAACTGTACTGGTTTTATAATTAATTTCTTTTGCCAGATTGACACAAAAGACTTTCAAGGAACAAACGGCAATTCCAAGATGACTACAGTTCCAGTGCCACCTATATGTTTTTCTATATGTTCTTCACTGCGATATCACTTGAGCACTGAGCGCGGGTTATATGTATACTCTAAAAGTATATTGGAATATCATGGACATAAAAAAGACTATTCAGTGGTCTTTCCGCTGTGTTCGTAATCCGGCGGTCGGACAGCCGAAAAGTGACGGCAGTTCCTTAACCGCCAAAGTCGTAATTGGGCCCTTAATTTCAATGTTGTTATTTAATTGTTTACCCCACTTAAATAAAAATGTCACCAACTTGTATACAGTCCATTTTTGGTGGAGAGAGAGCCCATTTAGACATGATTATGAGTTGCAAGGTGCCGGTGGAATGAAAATCTACATCCATACACAACAATATCAAGCAGAAACACCCCACCAGTATCATAATCATGTGGACCTGGTTTTACTAGGCCACATTATGCATGAATTCACAATTCCATGTGTACTAATGTTCCCTTCCTGCTCTAAGCAGGTGGTAAGTGAAAGAGGGGCAGTGTGGGGTGTGATTTTGAGGGAGGCAGGGTGCATAGGAGCACTGCATGCCCCCTCTGCCTAGAAAAGGGGTCAGGTGGAGGCCAGGCTGTGCTTGTGCTCACAACCCCTGCCCCATCCTCTTGCAATTTTACTGCCTTGATTTTCCGGCTGGTACAATCAACCCCCGTGTTCCTGAACCTGAAATTCCAGGTGCATGAACACAGAGCCAGTTGTGATCAAACAGAGCAAGAACCTACCCTAGAGATAATCCTATGTCTGACTTATAATCAAGTCCTTGGTACTAACATGCTGAGTGCTGATATGGAATTATACCAAGGTAGAATGTAAAAGGTTCTGGTGGAGAAGTACAGCACCATGTCATGTGGTGCAAATGTGTATTTTGTAGGACCTATGGATTACTATTACAGCAGTCCAGTTTGCTGAGTACTAGCTACTTGAGGAGTGCCTTGGCCGTGTTGAATTGCATTTGTAAATTCCTCTTGCATATTTTCAGCAATTGATATAGTGCTGCTGTTTCTGGGTTGGTTATAAAGAAATTCATTTTCTTTTTATTTATTTTGTTATTTATTGAAGCAAATTGTAAGTCCACTGAGGATATACATATCAAATCATACAAAAACAAATTAAAATAAACAAACCAAGAAATATACTAACATCACAAAACAATAAGTACAATATTGGGTGCAACTGATCACCAAACTCTTACAGCACAGACAATTGGAGCAGTGTAAGATACTGTAGGAGTGCATTATAATCGTGTGTAGTCAGCACTTGAATATTTCTGTGTGATTAATGTTACCAAGAGAAGATGGGGTATTGTATATTTAAAGTACTCCACATAAAACTAATGGGATTTATAAATTGTGTGCATAGAAATGTGACTAGTAAAGGTCTTTTCAACATTTACATATTAATATTCTCATTGTGAAGATAATTAAATAAAGTGTGTGTGTAAACTAATGTTTAAGCATTTATATGTGTAACAAGAAATTAATTTCAAGTATGGTGTATTTGAAATAACATAATTTTCGTAAACTTTTTGCAATTTATTCATATGTTAAGAAACTGCTTTTGCTATGTGTGTAGAAAAGTGCACATATTTGTAACCTTGTGCACTATTAAGTTAACATGATTTTTGGATCAAAATGGATCAATAATCCGGCCATGCAGATCATTTGGGATCCGCGTGGTCAGATCAAAGTGCCCTAACACACCTGGTGGGGTGTCATGTTTCATCATTAGGCGCTCCTCGTCAGGCCGGCGCTGCAATGCCTAATGGGCCTGTGGGCTCTTTAGCGGACATCTTTTGATCAAGATACGCCGTTTGATGAGTGCAAGTAAGGGGGTGAGGATAGGGTGGTGGATGAAGTGCTATAAAAGAGTCTAAGGGGACCAGGTGAATTTTAATGGGGTAGTGGTTCACTTGATTGAAAGCAGTGAAGCTATCTTTGGTTATGATGTACCTTGATAGTTGTTGTGTGAAAATAACTTTTTAATATATAGTGGGGTCAACATGTTTCACGCCTAAACTGCCTGGAGGGTCAAATGGCATTTCATTAGAACCGGAGTACTACATACCCTATCTAGTATGCTATTAGATATCGGGTACCCACTAAAATGATAAATGCTGCATCTACATTGATCAAAAGATCTCTGCTAAAGTGCCCACATGCCCGTTAGGCATTGCAGCGCTGGCCTGACGAGGAGCGCCCAATGATGAAGCATGACACCCCACCAAGTCTGTCGATACGAAGGAGCAGGACTGACGTGCAATATCTCGGCCACAGCCTAGTAGCATTACGAGGAAGAGGAGGACGTGAATGCCCCTCGAGTTGGGAACAAGCTACGACCGTTGGTTTAGTGCAACCCACGAGTCAACATAAAATAAGGTGTGAGAACTGGTAGCATGGGAGTCGGAATCTTTTTATCGACTTGAAGCAATGGGACATTCTCGACCGTGGTGATATAGACCATTTTTTATAGCAAGGTTGCAGTTCTGGGATTCACTCGGATCGGGATATTTATCTAAAGGACTGTTGGATGCAAGATTTAAAGAGTTTTTAGTAGAACACAGTTTTTCCAGATATAAGGGTCTTTTAATGAAAAGGAATATTACAGAGAAAATTCAAAGAGTGTCTTGAAAAAGATGGACTAATAATTGTAAAACCATCGAAACGCGTCGACGCAAATTTAGCTACATAATCCTTGGAGAAACACGGTTCTGCAATTGTTAATTGAGGAAGGCATTCAGATCGTGTCCTTATGTGTAGTTGTTTTAGGATATGTACTGTTGATGACAAAATAGAGGGGTCGATTCCGATTCGGGCCGGAAAAAGCACCGACCGACTCGGAGCCGGAAAAATTACCGACCGACACGTACCAGTGGCGCCCGACACGCCAAGTACGATGCAAGCCGCGATAAATCCGACCGACACGTCAGGAAACCAAGCCGACCGACCGAGCCGCTCGGAAAATAGCAATCCGGCCGGAAAAACACGCGAATCCAACCGACCGACACGCACCCGGAACAAATCCGACCGAATCGTACCCGCCAACTCCAACCCGCAAAGTACGATGCAAGGCGCGAAAAACCCGACCGAGTCGGACGGAGGACAAGCCGTACGACCGACACGCATACAAAACCGAGCCGAAGCAACACAATACACCGCGACCGACGCGTACGCAGCATACAAAACTGCACAAACACAGCGTGAACGAAACGGAGAACACCGTACGAGACCAATGCAGGGTCCGACTCGGTCACAAGAACGTTTCCAACATACACAAACAGCACAAAGGAAAAATCACCCAAAAAAAGGCCAAACAAGCAATTAGCAAGCCAATAAATACTGGGGGGGTGGGGACAGAGAACAAAGACACACCCACAACTCCACCTATATAAAGGACACAAATCACTACCATGAGCCTTTGCAAATGCCATTCCACTGCCAGCACCCAAGAGAAAGCAACCACACACCCACAGCTCACCCCTCACACAAGCCACACACCATCAGCACACCAACAAATACCTACCTCACATACACCCAGCAAAACACACACTCACACACCCTCACCTGCACACCAACACACACATCACTCACCATCACCACCCATCACCATGCCCCCCAAGAAGAATCCCAAGTTCCTAGATTGTGAATTGGAAGTCCTGGTAGACGAGATCCTCAGGGTGGAGCCACAGCTGTTTGGCACTCTGGTCCAACAGACCCCCATGTCGCAGAAAACCAAGATGTGGGAGAGGATCATCAACAGGGTGAACGCCCAATCACCATGTCGGCGCACAAAGACGGACATCCAGAACAGGTGGTATGACGTGCGCAGGAGGGTACGGGACCTGCTGAAGATAGACTACATCAACAGCCAACATACCGGCAGTGGCCCTCCTGCCAAGCCAATATACCTCAGGCCCTGGGAGGAGAAGGTGCGGGCCATCCTTCCGCCAGTGAGCGTATATGGACTAGAGAACATCCCAGAGCCTGGTGAGTACACAACAAATGTACACAATAAACTGCCACAAAACACACACATCACTGTCAAGGGGAGAGTCAAACCATGCACACATAGCAATTACACAGCAACTAGAACAGAATCATCCCAAAATGTGTATGTCAGTCAGATAAACACAACACATGCCATCAAAAAAGTCACATCCAACTGTGCCAACACATGTACAAACACAACCACAACTACAGCTAGGCAGTGGCACAAATAGAACTAACACACACATCCACACATGTAGCCACCACAACAACACCAACACACAGTGAAGACCACTCAAAGGAAGGAATTCTGTGTATGCTGGCCAAGTCAGTGTAGCCAATAGCATCATGGGAGTCGCAGTCACACATATTGCCCCCCACAACTGTCCCATCAACACCACCCTGAACCATGCTCACATCACAGGGAGTGGAGAAGGACTCACAAGATGGCTGACACTGGCTACTGCTGTGGGGAGCACAAGGCCCTGCTGGCAACTGTGCACCAACAAACAGCAGGACACCACTGACTGACATCCTGAGAGACAACTTACACTCCCTGCAATGCAAGCACGTTCCATGGTGGGATATCTGGCTGGCTGGGTGGGAAGGGGGACTTGCAGCACTGACCATAGTCACCAGCACCTCCCCTCACACCCCCCCAACACAAACTCCACAGTACCCACCTGGTAGAATGCAATGCCCTCCATCCTAACACAAGATCCCACAAAGCACCACCACCCTGGGTTATGTTGTGTGAAGCACAGGGACACTCTTGGGACTCTTAGCCAAACAACTGCCAGGACAACACTCCCAGCCATCCTGTCAGCACAGCCAGCCCACCCCACAGGGAAGCAGAGTCAAAAGGAAGGAAGCATGGGCATGCTGGGAAGGGGGTGGAGGCAATAGCATGATGGGAGTCGTAGTCACAGACATTGCTCAGCCTCACAACTGTCCCATCAACACCACCCTGAACCATGCTCACATCACAGGGAGTGGAGAAGGACTCACAAGATGGCTGACACTGGCTACTGCTGTGGGGAGCACAAGGCCCTGCTGGCAACTGTGCACCAACAAACAGCAGGACACCACTGACTGACATCCTGAGAGACAACTTACACTCCCTGCAATGCAAGCACGTTCCATGGTGGGATATCTGGCTGGCTGGGTGGGAAGGGGGACTTGCAGCACTGACCATAGTCACCAGCACCTCCCCTCACACCCCCAACACAAACTCCACAGTACCCACCTGGTAGAATGCAATGCCCTCCATCCTAACACAAGATCCCACAAAGCACCACCACCCTGGGTTATGTTGTGTGAAGCACAGGGACACTCTTGGGACTCTTAGCCAAACAACTGCCAGGACAACACTCCCAGCCATCCTGTCAGCACAGCCAGCCCACCCCACAGGGAAGCAGAGTCAAAAGGAAGGAAGCATGGGCATGCTGGGAAGGGGGTGGAGGCAATAGCATGATGGGAGTCGTAGTCACAGACATTGCTCAGCCTCACAACTGGCCCATCAACACCACCCTGAACCATGCTCACATCACAGGGAGTGGAGAAGGACTCACAAGATGGCTGACACTGGCTACTGCTGTGGGGAGCACAAGGCCCTGCTGCCAACTGTGCACCAACAAACAGCAGGACACCACTGACTGACATCCTGAGAGACAACTTACACTCCCTGCAATGCAAGCACGTTCCATGGTGGGATATCTGGCTGGCTGGGTGGGAAGGGGGACTTGCAGCACTGACCATAGTCACCAGCACCTCCCCTCACACCCCCCCAACACAAACTCCACAGTACCCACCTGGTAGAATGCAATGCCCTCCATCCTAACACAAGATCCCACAAAGCACCACCACCCTGGGTTATGTTGTGTGAAGCACAGGGACACTCTTGGGACTCTTAGCCAAACAACTGCCAGGACAACACTCCCAGCCATCCTGTCAGCACAGCCAGCCCACCCCACAGGGAAGCAGAGTCAAAAGGAAGGAAGCATGGGCATGCTGGGAAGGGGGTGGAGGCAATAGCATGATGGGAGTCGTAGTCACAGACATTGCTCAGCCTCACAACTGGCCCATCAACACCACCCTGAACCATGCTCACATCACAGGGAGTGGAGAAGGACTCACAAGATGGCTGACACTGGCTACTGCTGTGGGGAGCACAAGGCCCTGCTGGCAACTGTGCACCAACAAACAGCAGGACACCACTGACTGACATCCTGAGAGACAACTTACACTCCCTGCAATGCAAGCACGTTCCATGGTGGGATAACTGACTGGGTGGGTGGGTGGGTGGGAAGGAGGTCTGGCTGTCAACCAAACACAATCAATGCAGACCATGTTCACACCCCAGAGAATACATAGAAATGCCCAAATAATGCAGGACAATGTGCCACACCAATATCAACCCCTGACTGTGACGACTTAGGACAATACAATGTACAGGCCCGCACCCCGAGGCACAGTCACAACTGTCAGGTGTGTCAACCACTGATGCCTGCAGAAACATGACATACATTGTTTGTGTCTCCCAAAAACAGGTGATGATAGGGACACAGCAGCAGACGCTGAGGAGTCCCAGTCCCAGGCTCAAGAGGATGCCGAGCTCACTGGCGTCGTACAGCCTCTGTCCTCCTCGGACGATGAAGAACAACCTGGCACATCCGGTGCAAGTCAACATGCTGCACCAGCAGGACCACCAGCTGCAGCACCAGCAGGTCCACCAGCTGCACCCCCTGCACCCACCCCTCCAACGACTGTCACCACGAATACCATCCCTGCCGACATGGACAGAATAAGGAACAACACCAGCGCAGTGACCCTGGACCAACCTGGGGCCATGGACACCACCACCACCACCACCCCCAAGGTGGACCAGGGTTATCTGTGCGTGCAACTGCACACACTGCACATGTCAGCAGGGGTGGTGGGAGGGGTGGGAGACAGAGGTCGCTGCTTGCAGACGTTGCTGGTGTGCATGAAGACCCACAACTGGTACGCATAGCTGATGCGTACCAGTCCAGCACCGGAGAGCTCAGCCAGGTAGTGGGGCTCCTCAGAGACATCAAACAGCAGCAGGCTGCCCATCATGCCCGCTTGGACTCCCACATGTCCCGCGTGGAGTCCAAGTGGGATGTACTACATGAGATGACGGCGGTGCACAGGGACATTTTACAATGCCTCCGCCAGATGAACAGCAACCAGTCCACACCTCCCTGTGTGCCAACAACATCTGGTACCGAACAAACTGCAACTGCCACAGGGAGGGAGGAGGACTCTGGCGGAGAGTCCCCTGCACCGCAGCAGCCTGCACTTGAGGGCCCCCCCCAAGAAGAGGGGTCGTCCGAGGAGGGGAAAGTGAGAGGCTGATGGCCAAGCGCAACTCCCAGGAAGCCTGAACCTGTTCTGGATTTTCGCCTTTGTGCACAGACTGTTCACCCTGTTGATGGCAACACTACTCCCACACATTGCATGGGGAGTACAAGTTGGAACAATGTGTCAGACAACTGTGGCCCCGATACTGGGGATCCTGTCTACCTGGACTTTCTATTCATCTAGGAACTTGGGATTGCAAGATTCATGTACAGCACAATCCATCCTATGCACTATTATCACAGATGTATCACAATAAACACACTAATACACCATACTTGCCTCTGTCGTGATTCCAACGTGGGTGCTGTTATGGGGATGATGAACTGCAAAATTACACTGTGTATGCGAACTGCAACAGCAAGGACAACACAGGCATGTGAGTACAGGCAACGTGACACATATGAGGGAGACACACCACCAGGGCTACACAACACATACACACCTAGGCCATCTGACTCATTGCCTACACTGATGTTGCCAGGGAAGACGGTGCAATGCACAGACACCACACCCATTCCCAGTTGTAGTCAAGTAGCCCACAGGTGCAGTAAGCAAATGGCAGTCAAATGTGTGACCACAGACAACGCACATCACTAAGTGAAGCACAGGTTTATTACACAGTAGCAACATGCCGTAACCACTACAGATGCAAGGTAACCCCACCTGGTAGCGGGCACACAGTCAACAACTGTAGACAGAAGGAAGTCCATGGGTGTGGCGCACATCACCTGTAGGGACACAACAGCTACCAGCCTGGATGTGCAATCACGTCGTCGGTGGACACAGTTGACCAAACGAATCTGAAAGTACCCTGTGAAGGACAGAAATGACACACAGTCAAAAGCAATGCAGTACAGGACAGAACAGCAAAACTCATGCACAATACATGTTACAAGATACCCACCCAGAACCAAGTTAGCATGTCAACACTGTTGGGGAGTACAGCCCACCTGTCACCACACATCGCAACACACATCCTGTCAAGTAGCCCATGGACACACTCCAACAGCACCAGAGCACCACCCACACATCATGCCAACTCACATCATTCACATGACACCTCAGGATACTCACATTCAGCTAAAGAAGTTGGTGATGAGCTGTGTGCGGACATCACCATCACCATCATCATCATCATCGTCACTGGCATCGTGGTCCAGGCCAGGATCCTCCACAGGTGGCGGATGTTGGTCATCGTCATCCTGGATGAGAGGCAACTCCTTCCGCACTGCCAGGTTGTGGAGCATGCAGCAGACGATGATAATCTTGCACACTTTCGCAGGGGCATATGGGAGGGACCCTCCGGTCTTGTCCAGGCAGCGGAAGCGGCTCTTCAGGAGACCAAAGGTCCGCTCAATCACTCTCCTGGTCCGACCATGTGCCTCATTGTAGCGCATCTGGGCAGGTGTCACAGGGTTCCTGAGGGGTGTCAGCAACCACGGCATGTTGGGGTATCCCGAGTCACCTACGGACAGACAAGTGCACATCAGCTGACTTGGAAAAGTGGGCGGAATACTACAGATCAGATCACACACAATGGCACAAAGTCAGTACACACCGACAAGCCAGGCACGCTGGTTCTGCATCTGTGCCATCAACCTGGGGATGCGACTACTCCTCATCACAAAGGCATCGTGTGCTGAACCAGGGAAACGGGCACACACGTGTGTGATGGTCATGTCTGCAAGACACACCACCAGTGCATTGACCGAGTGGTAGTGCTTGCGGTTCCTGTAGGCCTGCTCCTGGGCCTGTGGTGGTACCAAAGCCACATGTGTCCCATCAATGGAGCCAATGACATGCGGCATCCTCCCCAGGGCATAAAAGTCACTCTTCACGTCAGTGAGTCGTCGCAGTCTAGGGAAATAGATGTACCGGTTCAGGAAGAGCAACATTGCCGCCAAGAAATCGCGGAGCACACGGCTGAACATGGTCTGTGACATCCCACCAGCAGACGCCACAGTATGTTGGAAGGTACCGGTGGCAAAGAAGTGTAGGGCTGCCATCACCTTCACCTTGGGGGTCAGCGCTGTAGGATACGGCCGGCCAGGCTGCAAATGTGGGGACAACTGCACTGCAAAATCCTCAATCAGCTGCCTGGTGAAGCGGTACCGTCGGATGCTGTCCCGTTCCACCATCGTTGCCAGGTCTGGGAATGGCCGATGGACAGCAGGAGCCCTGCAGTGCAGAGGAGAAGTAAGCAAGATCGTCAGTCACCCCACATATGCGGCATTGAACACACTCAAGATCCCAACATACATCATCATGAGGCACAACTACATGAAGTGTGCAGTACCGGAACGACATGTATGGTACATACATGGCCAACATCTGTCAACACGGTCCTACAGGTGGCATCAATTTGTCCCAGGTTGGCCCATTGGATATCATGATGCTGTGTCACAGTCACCCCCCAGTGACATGTGAGGACAGATGTGCCCCAGGCACCACAGCTCAACGACAGGCACATTCCCAGGGACCCTGTAATGCCACATGGACACTGGCATCACCTGGAGTATCATGTGTACACCACAACAAAACAAACATGACCCCCACAGGTAGTGGCCACACTTGCCATGGCAGGAGAGCCATGGACGTCTGTGACACACACGCACAACATCAGAGTCCATGCACACACAACGTGGATGTGGAGACTGTCTCCCATTGTGCACATGAAATCAGAGACATTGTAAACACTACATGCACAAAGACTGTGGAGGGCCATCACTATTGTGCCACTGGGACACCCTGGCTCAAACATACCGTCCCACATGGGACTCACGGGGTATGTGACATGACATACACAAACACCACTGTGAAATGTGACCATGACACATGCACAGATATGAACAGTTGCACATCACAGTGGTCACGTACACGTAACACCCAGGATCCTGTCCCCATTAACACGTGCACAGCCTGGGGGTGGCTGCCCACAGGTGACACCCACAGGACAACATGTACACCAACATACACACAATAGGAAATGCAGCCTTACATGCCTTATGATAAGGTTTGGACAGGCTGTCGTGATGTAGGTGTGCCCCTCACTCCCTGGGAGCTATCTGTGGCTGGCACATGTCCATCTGAGACAGGCATGCTGACCTATGCCAGTCACATATACAGTGATGCGTTGAACAGCAATGGACCGATCGGTGCCTCCGGCCGGCCCATTGCATTCAATGTGTGCGGGTACGCGTTGTACCCCTGTGCGCGTTGAACTGCAATGGACCGATCGGTGCCTCCGGCCGGCCCATTGCATTCAATGTGTGCGGGTACGCGTTGTACCCCTGTGCGCGTTGAACTGCAATGGACCGATCGGTGCCTCCGGCCGGCCCATTGCATTCAATGTGTGCGGGTACGCGTTGTACCCCTGTGCGCGTTGAACAGCAATGGACCGATCGGTGCCTCCGGCCGGCCCATTGCATTCAATGTGTGCGGGTACGCGTTGTACCCCTGTGCGCGTTGAACAGCAATGGACCGATCGGTGCCTCCGGCCCGGCCCATTGCTTTCAATGTGTGCGGGTACGCGTTGTACCCCTGTGCGCGTTGAACAGCAATGGACCGATCGGTGCCTCCGGCCGGCCCATTGCTTTCAATGTGTGCGGGTGCGCGTTGTACCCCTGTGCGCGTTGAACAGCAATGGACCGATCGGTGCCTCCGGCCGGCCCATTGCTTTCAATGTGTGCGGGTACGCGTTGTACCCCTGTGCGCGTTGAACAGCAATGGACCGATCGGTGCCTCCGGCCGGCCCATTGCTTTCAATGTGTGCGGGTACGCGTTGTACCCCTGTGCGCGTTGAACAGCAATGGACCGATCGGTGCCTCCGGCCGGCCCATTGCATTCAATGTGTGCGGGTGCAGCGTTGTACCCCTGTGCGCGTTGAACAGCAATGGACCGATCGGTGCCTCCGGCCGGCCCATTGCATTCAATGTGTGCGAGTACGCGTTGTACCCCTGTGCGCGTTGAACAGCAATGGACCGATCGGTGCCTCCGGCCGGCCCATTGCATTCAATGTGTGCGGGTACGCGTTGTACCCCTGTGCGCGTTGAACAGCAATGGACCGATCGGTGCCTCCGGCCGGCCCATTGCATTCAATGTGTGCGGGTACGCGTTGTACCCCTGTGCGCGTTGAACAGCAATGGACCGATCGGTGCCTCCGGCCGGCCCATTGCTTTCAATGTGTGCGGGTACGCGTTGTACCCCTGTGCGCGTTGTACCTCAATGGACCGATCGGTGCGCACCCATTGACAATGGGCTTGCCTGGCAACGGACGCGTTTTCGAATTTCGAACGAGTCGGTTGCTGGAAAATCAGTTGGTCACCCACAACAATGTTGCAAATTCATGTATGTCATGAAGTTGAAGTTTTGAAGGATGCTGTGGGCGTGTTTTGGTGCTGCTATTCCATGGATTGGCCAGATTCAGAAGATGCAAACGACTTGGACCTATCACTTTGGACACAAGGGACAGTATCTGCCTCTCCAGCACATATATATTGCTGCCTGTTCCCCTGAGAGCCCACTTGCCTGCACTACATGCTCCAGGACGACATCTGCCACTGCACTGCTGCTGTCTCTGCCCCTCTGGACCCTGCAATGGCACGTACTGTGGAGAGAGCCCCAGCCTTCAGCCTTGAGGAGAACCAGGCCCTGCTGGACAGCCTACTTCCACAGTACAGCAAGCTGTATGGGACACCAGGGGAGCAGGTGAGTGTTCTGTGCACTGCCTTTCTGAATGTGCATTTTGTCTGACTAGCAAGGCTGAGAGTCAGCACACCACTGGCTAGCAGGCTCACTGAGTAGTTGTCACCCCCCATAGTGTGTAGTGACTTGCACTGGACAGGTATGGTGCAGTGACAGTGCTTCTGAACAGGGTTTTACTCCCCATGCAATGATACCATGTAGTGACTTCTGGAAAACTGTCCATGGGCAGCCGTGCACTGCCTGTGTACACCATGTGCCCCTGTGATTGCGACATGTATATGCAACTGTGTCATGCACGGATATGTTGCATGTGTAGTAATGGCCTTATCACTTTGTCATCCTGACAGGCTTCTGCCCATCGGAAGCATGAGATATGGAAGGACATCGTCCGGGCTGTCCGGTCCGTGGGGGTCTACAAGCGCCGGATCCGCAACTGCCAAAAGAGGTGGCAGGACCTTCGGGGCTGGACCCGGAGGATTGCACGGGTCCAGCTGAAGCTGTCGCCTCCTCGCAGGAGGGGCGGAACACGGACCCTGACCCCCCACATGCTCAGGATCCTGGCGGTGGTCTTTCCAGACCTGGATGGGCAGCTGAAGGCCAGAGAGCAGCAAGGAGGGGGTGAGTCAAAGACTGCACTGTGTACTCTGTCTAACATGCTATGTGCCCTCCTCGGGCCTGGTTAAACTGCCACAGTACAGCAGTCATGTTGTCCAGGAGCCATGTCCCTCTATTGTGCACTGCCCACTCCTCATCTGATACCCAGGTGTGGCCCTTACATGCAGGGAATTCTGTCACTTAGGACTGTGTCCTTGCAGTTTGCTTGACTCAAGGTGGGAGACAGCATCTGTTTCCCTGACTCTGTGGTGGGCATCATGGGTGGGTCCATTGCTTACACAATGCCTGTATTCTGACATGTATTCAGCGTGTTACTTTGATCTGTGGTCCAATTGCTGAGCTGATCCACCACATGTGGCTGGGGTACCTGGCACACACCCATGCTGCGGGTGGGAACAATGTTTGGGCCCCAGGAGTATGTATATGACGTGTGTCACACATACTTAGCCAGCTGCCTACAGTCCAGGGCTCATCCCTCATTCATGTGGGGCTGGACAGTCATGCCTACTCCAGGCCATACAATACACTCTGTACTCCCACTCCCGTGTATCAGCGGACACATTGTGCACAGTGATTTGACCCCTCAGGTGTCTGCCTCTGTGTCAGTGTGCTGTGGATTAGTCGCCAGGACTGCTGTGGAGTTTCTTGGTAGGGGCTCAGCATGCCACTGGAGATGTGACCATAGGAGACGATACTTGTGTGACACATAGGTGTCTGATCAGCTGCCCATGCAGACTGGGGCATGTAAATGTGAAGTTCAGGCAGCTGTTCCCCATGCACAGCAGAGTGTGAGGGGCTCAGGTTCAGAGGGTAGTGTCACAGGTCTCCCATATGTCCAATAGGTATGACCTGGACAGATGAGGGTTAAGAGGATGTGTTGTGGGGGGATGTACATGTGCACTTGTGCAGCTCCAGGACTTGCATTCCCCATGACCTACTATTGTGACACAGTGCAGAGTGTTGTTGTCTGGCTGCAAAGTCATACATCACTGAGCCAGTGATGTATGACTTTGCAGTCATGCCTCCGCCATGGCATGTGTCTACTGATTGGTGAGCCTGCAGGGGAGTGACATGTGCTACATGCACACCATAGTGGCGCTGGCTATCAGGACATGGGTGCATCATGGTGTCTGTCGCTGGTATGCATCACATGCATTTCCTATTTGACTCTGGGCATCCCTTACATCCGGAAACCTGTACTGACTCAGTGGCAAGAGCTGTGATGTGTCCACACCGTGTCCTCTGCACTGTCCAACTACTGTGTACTTGGTGCATGTGTCAACACTGGGGTGTTGCAATCCAACAGACACCAGACAGATGGGTGCAAGGCCATGTGGGATGTGAGTGCCATGCTTGGCATCAGACTGACAATTGACTTCTCCTGTTCAATTAGTGCACTTTTAGCAATGTACAACTAATGATGCCAGGGCTTGCTCTGTGATGTGCTGTGCTCACAGTGGTGTGTGCGTTATGTGCAGGTGACTGATGTCTGTCTGTTTCCCCATTGTTTGCAGATACATCCACGGCCACGGAAGGGGACAGCTCCACGGACCAGGAGGAGCCGGAGAGCCAGACTGGGTCAGCAGCCGAGGAGTGGTCGGAGGGACCCAGTGGCACGGAGGGCGAGGGGAGCCACACCGAGGAGTCCTCAGCAGCATCCACCTCAGCTGAGGACCAGAGCAACTCGGAGGATGACTCCCTTGTGGAGGCGGGTGTCAGCAGCCACCACACCCCAGCTAGTGTTGCTGTCCCCGCCACCACCAGCACCACCACCGCCCTCCCATCGGCTCCCATTCCCCAGGTCCGTGGAGGCTCCCATGTCCGGGAGCGTGTCTCCTTTGGGCCAGGCACCGCACCCCCTGCCCCTGTGTCCCCTGCTGCCCTGAGTGAGGAGTCTGTGTACCTCCTTCGCCAGCTCCATGTAGGGCAGACAGCCATGCTGAGTGTCCTCCATGCGCACACCGCGCTGTTGACTCAGCTGGTGTCGTTCATGGAGGGCATCTCATCGGGCATGTCTGACCTACAGAGGGGCAATAGGTCCATAGACTCCTCCCTGACGGCAGCAGTGTCCCTCCTCAAACGGTCCCTCACCCCTCCTGCCTCTGCTCCATCCACACTCCCCAGCACCTTACCCATCCCAGGCACACACACACCGGCACAGGCACACACCAGCACACACACATCCAGCACACTGACACACACGCCAATGACAAAACGCACACGCACGCACATTCAGGGGACTGAAGCCAGACTCACAGGGGATGGGGCCCTGGAACACACACACGCATCCACATGCACTGCGCAGTACGCAGTTCCCTCTCCCTCCAAAGCACCCTCCCTTGCCTCACCTGCAACCCCAAAGTCACAGCAGCTCTTCCTCTGTGACCTCGGCCTCTTCCCCACCGATGAAGCTGCTCCAGCATCCCGGGGGAAGAGGAAGCCCACCCACACGGAGCAGAGTGCCCCTCGCCCCCGGACACCCTCCCCCAGGCGTAGACGGACTGAGGCCCCCACCCGCAAGTCCCCCGGAGTGCTAAGAGCAAGACCCCGCCACCGCCCTGCAGCTCAGGCACAAGGTCTCCGTCCTCCATCCCTCAGGCCCCCACTGCACAGGTGCCCCCACCACACCCTGCCCCAGGTTCCCCCACCCACAGATATACCATCCCCAAGATGCTCCGGCCTTCTCTCCCTGCCACTTGCTCTCCCAGCACCACACCCCCCGCTGCGCTTGTCTGTGCCACTGATGTGGTGAGGGTGTCCTCCCCCTCTGTCCAACCCACCTTGCCTGTTCCCCATTCTCCTCCCCTGGAGGTAGGCACTGCAGTGGAGTCCACTACCGCCCTGTCTGACTTGGGCACTGCAGTGGCGGACCTGTCCACCCCATCTGCAGGGTCCACTGCAGTTGTGCCGGCACCCACGACATCTGTGTCATGCCCCCAGTTGTGCCGGCACACACCATGTCAGACACCTCCACTGCAGTTGTCAGTGGCTCTCCAGCACCCACCACCCCTTCCCTGACTCCCCCTGGTGAGCCCTGATCCTGTCCCTGCGGTGCCTGGCCTGCCCCCCGGTTGCCCCTCCTAGTGGATTGTCCCTGGTATTGTGCAGGCATGCGTAGGGTGACATCTGCCAGTGTCACCCTGTTTGAACTTTGACAATGGACTGGCCATTGGCCTTTGCTCTAATTTCTTCTGGACGTCGTTATCAAACAACACATATGCTGAATAAAGCAACTTTCTTTTCTCTAGTGCTCATGCTTCAGATGTACATGTTGTTGGTGCAGCTAACCATGCCCTTGCTGCAGTGATGGTGATATCTGGTCTCATGATTATGAAGTGTTACTGTGCAGGAACCCATGTGGTCCAGGGGGAATGTGTCCTATCATGTGGTGTATCCATGTCATCAATAGCAGCATCTGAGGGTGTCATGTGTTCAGTATTTGGCAATGGGTTTCCTACTTACATTGGCAATTTCATATCTGTGGCTTCCACCCCTGCACATCTGTTGTGCCTGCCATCGTTGCATTTGTCTACTTCCCTGACCGTGTTGCCATCTCCAGTGGACATGCAGGTTTGGGCATCAATGGGGAGGGACTCATCCGTGTAGTCAGTGCAACATTGCTATACAAGTGTGTTGGATCTGTGCTGATGATTCCGTTGGCACATCCATGACCAGGCTGATGTGATGGGAGCCCTCATTTGGTGCTAATTGTTGATTGTGTGACCAAGTGCTCAGCTGACATGATGGGGCCCTACTGAGGCAACATATGGCACAGCTTTCCTCACACAGGAGTGGAGTCCCCTCATGGCAGTGTGTACACGTGTGACATTGCCTGCGCCCAAGGTGTGTGTTGTATGTGCATGTCTGTGTGTTCACTTCCATTCATCTGCGCATGCTGTGATCCCTAGTGTTGTACCTGTTTGTGATGCTTGCTGACTTGAGCTATGTTCCCCCAAAGTCTTCTCCCTGTGTTCTCTGTGATGTGGGTGCATGGCACATTACTGGTCATCAGGGTGTCACCCATAGGTGTGTTTGCTGTCAGGGCAGAGTTTGTGTGCAGACGCAGATGGGTCACAGTCAGGTTTCCCTTTGGCACTTGTTGTTTGCCCCTGTCATGTGATTTCCAGTTTGTGTTATCTTTCAGTGATTGTGACACGTTGTGTGTGTGACTGCTGGCACTCCTTAGGGTCCGGGCTGCAATGTTGGTTGTTGTCTATGTGTGTTCTTTGTGGGTGACCTTGGCTTCTTCATTGGTGTGTGACTGTGGCTGGGATCCCATTGGTCGGTGTGGTATTGCCGTCATGTCCATGTACAGCGTAGTGTGCAGTGTGTCAGACATTCAGGAGTCTTGTTGAGTGTCCATGTGTGATGTGTTTCTACACCTTGGTTCCCACCCACCACCCTGGAATAGTCATGGGTGCATGTGCAATGTCACCAGTGCATGTGTACTTCACTGCTGCACATTGTTGGAGGTCGAGGGGTGTGGTCTTGAGTGTGTGCAGATGAGAGTTGTTGCCCGGCTAGGCCCCTGCCTCCATGTTGGCCTTGGCTTACTGGCCATGCTGATTGATTTGTGCTTGTGTAGGTGTGATGGTAGTTTGTTGCTCAGGACACCTGACTGTGGTTCACAGTGTGAACGACATTTAGCTTTGTCATCACAGTGGTCTTTTTATTCAGCCCAGGGTCACCACATTGTGGGGGCCCTGGGGGTGGTGCTGTGGTGTGTCTGTGACTTGCTGTGTCAGTTGTTGTTCCTACGTGCCTGTGTGACATGTGTGTTTTGTGCTCCCTCTCACCTGTCAATGCCTGCTTGCCCACATAGGGGATTTGGATCCATGAGTTACCTTAGTGTGGCAGTGTATGCACATCTGTATGATTGGTATTCAGCTCTCCTCATGTGTTGTGTTGTTGCCTGGGGACACTGGCACCCCCACCCCTCACCTGCTGTGTATGATGACAGTGTTGGTCTGCCTGTTTGTGTTTGTGCATCTGCACCACTGCATTGGCATATCTTGGGTGTGCCATTGGCTGTATGTTGTTTGGTGTGTTTCCCCTGCTGTCCCTGGGACTCCTAGGTCATCGGTCAGCACAGTGATCATGGTTTGTGTGTCCCATTGCTGCCATGGTATGGTATCTGTTCACCTCACATCTGCTGTCTCCACAGGGTATCTGCATTTGTGTGCCCATTGGTGCAAATATGTGGTTCTGCATTCTGATGGTCACTTCTGTCATTGTGTCATTGATGACTGTTGACGGTCTCAGCCCCCATGGGTGTTGTTTGTCTGCACATGGCCAAAGGAATGTTTCATTTGCACTGCAGTATTTGGCTCCCCCAATTTATGTTGCAATGGGACACATACACTACTTTGCCACAGATGAGTTTTTGGTTCTGTGACCAGGAATGATCCATGCAGTTTGGCAGTTGCAGCTCTTTCTTTGTCAACAATTACCTTTTGGTCACTGTGATGATGAGGGTGTAGACCCCATTGCCACAATGGTCAAAATGTGCTTCAGCTATGGACCCCACACTTGCCTTTTGGTCACTGTGATGATGGGGGTTTAGTCCCCATTGCCACAATGGTCAAAATGTGCTTCAGCTATGGACCCCACACTTGCCTTTTGGTCACTGTGATGATGGGGGTTTAGACCCCATTGCCACAATGGTCAAAATGTGCTTCAGCTATGGACCCCACACTTGCCTTTTGGTCACTGTGATGATGGGGGTTTAGACCCCATTGCCACAATGGTCAAAATGTGCTTCAGCTATGGACCCCACACTTGCCTTTTGGTCACTGTGATGATGGGGGTTTAGACCCCATTGCCACAATGGTCAAAATGTGCTTCAGCTATGGACCCCACACTTGCCTTTTGGTCACTGTGATGATGGGGGTTTAGACCCCATTGCCACAATGGTCAAAATGTGCTTCAGCTATGGACCCCACACTTACCTTTTGGTCACTGTGATGATGGGGGTTTAGGCCCCATTGCCACAATGGTCATGGGCTGCTTGCATTGTGGGTGCCACACACATATATGTGTGGCACATGTGCTAGGGGGTCACATTGTATGTTCAAAGTCATGTTCGGTGTTGTAGGCATTTGACACAGCCTGCTCACACGCTTGTCATGGTGGTGGGGGATGTCTTAATCTTGCATTCACTAGGTTGTGGTGTGCTTGTTGTGTCATGCATTGTCCATCCTATGAGTGGGGGTGGTAGTAGTGGTAGGCATCCAGCCCCCTGGCTAAGGGTGGTAGTAGTGGTGGGCATCCTGCCCCCTGGCTAAGGGTGGTAGTAGTGGTAGGCATCCTGCCCCCTGGGTGAGGGTGGTAGTAGTGGTGGGCATCCTGCCCCCCTGGCTAAGGGTGGTAGTAGTGGTAGGCATCCTGCCACCCTGGCTAAGGGTGGTAGTAGTGGTAGGCATCCTGCCCCCCTGGCTAAGGGTGGTAGTAGTGGTAGGCATCCTGCCCCCCTGGCTAAGGGTGGTAGTAGTGGTAGGCATCCTGCCCCCCCTGGGTGAGGGTGGTAGTAGTGGTGGGCATCCTGCCCCCCCTGGCTAAGGGTGGTAGTAGTGGTGGGCATCCTGCCCCCCTGGCTAAGGGTGGTAGTAGTGGTGGGCATCCTGCCCCCCGTGGGTGAGGGTGGTAGTAGTGGTAGGCTTCCTGCCCCCCTGGCTAAGGGTGGTAGTAGTGGTGGGCATCCTGCCCCCTGGCTAAGGGTGGTAGTAGTGGTAGGCATCCTGCCACCCTGGCTAAGGGTGGTAGTAGTGGTAGGCATCCTGCCCCCTGGGTGAGGGTGGTAGTAGTGGTGGGCATCCTGCCCCCCTGGGTGAGGGTGGTAGTAGTGGTGGGCATCCTGCCCCCCTGGCTAAGGGTGGTAGTAGTGGTGGGCATCCTGCCCCCGTGGGTGAGGGTGGTAGTAGTGGTAGGCATCCTGCCCCCCTGGCTAAGGGTGGTAGTAGTGGTAGGCATCCTGCCCCCTGGCTAAGGGTGGTAGTAGTGGTAGGCTTCCTGCCCCCTGGCTAAGGGTGGTAGTAGTGGTGGGCATCCTGCCCCCTGGCTAAGGGTGGTAGTAGTGGTAGGCATCCTGCCACCCTGGCTAAGGGTGGTAGTAGTGGTAGGCATCCTGCCCCCTGGGTGAGGGTGGTAGTAGTGGTGGGCATCCTGCCCCCCTGGGTGAGGGTGGTAGTAGTGGTAGGCATCCTGCCCCCCCTGGCTAAGGGTGGTAGTAGTGGTGGGCATCCTGCCCCCCGTGGGTGAGGGTGGTAGTAGTGGTAGGCATCCTGCCCCCCTGGCTAAGGGTGGTAGTAGTGGTGGGCATCCTGCCCCCCGTGGGTGAGGGTGGTAGTAGTGGTAGGCATCCTGCCCCCTGGCTAAGGGTGGTAGTAGTGGTAGGCATCCTGCCCCCTGGCTAAGGGTGGTAGTAGTGGTAGGCTTCCTGCCCCCTGGCTAAGGGTGGTAGTAGTGGTAGGCTTCCTGCCCCCTGGCTAAGGGTGGTAGTAGTGGTAGGCTTCCTGCCCCCTGGCTAAGGGTGGTAGTAGTGGTAGGCATCCTGCCCCCTGGCTAAGGGTGGTAGTAGTGGTAGGCATCATGCCCCCTGGGTGAGGGTGGTAGTAGTGGTGGGCATCCTGCCCCCCTGGCTAAGGGTGGTAGTAGTGGTGGGCATCCTGCCCCCGTGGGTGAGGGTGGTAGTAGTGGTAGGCATCCTGCCCCCCATGGCTAAGGGTGGTAGTAGTGGTAGGCTTCCTGCCCCCCTGGCTAAGGGTGGTAGTAGTGGTAGGCATCCTGCCCCCCGTGGGTGAGGGTGGTAGTAGTGGTAGGCTTCCTGCCCCCTGGCTAAGGGTGGTAGTAGTGGTGGGCATCCTGCCCCCTGGCTAAGGGTGGTAGTAGTGGTAGGCATCCTGCCCCCTGGCTAAGGGTGGTAGTAGTGGTAGGCTTCCTGCCCCCCTGGCTAAGGGTGGTAGTAGTGGTAGGCATCCTGCCACCCTGGCTAAGGGTGGTAGTAGTGGTAGGCATCCTGCTCCCCTGGGTGCGGGTGGTAGTAGTGGTGGGCATCCTGCCCCCCTGGGTGAGGGTGGTAGTAGTGGTAGGCATCCTGCCCCCTGGCTAAGGGTGGTAGTAGTGGTGGGCATCCTGCCCCCCGTGGGTGAGGGTGGTAGTAGTGGTAGGCATCCTGCCCCCTGGCTAAGGGTGGTAGTAGTGGTAGGCATCCTGCCCCCTGGCTAAGGGTGGTAGTAGTGGTAGGCTTCCTGCCCCCCTGGCTAAGGGTGGTAGTAGTGGTAGGCTTCCTGCCCCCTGGCTAAGGGTGGTAGTAGTGGTAGGCTTCCTGCCCCCTGGCTAAGGGTGGTAGTAGTGGTAGGCATCCTGCCCCCTGGCTAAGGGTGGTAGTAGTGGTAGGCATCCTGCCCCCCTGGGTGAGGGTGGTAGTAGTGGTGGGCATCCTGCCCCCCTGGGTGAGGGTGTTAGTAGTGGTGGGCATCCTGCCCCCCCTGGCTAAGGGTGGTAGTAGTGGTGGGCATCCTGCCCCCCGTGGGTGAGGGTGGTAGTAGTGGTAGGCATCCTGCCCCCTGGCTAAGGGTGGTAGTAGTGGTAGGCTTCCTGCCCCCTGGCTAAGGGTGGTAGTAGTGGTAGGCATCCTGCCCCCCGTGGGTGAGGGTGGTAGTAGTGGTAGGCTTCCTGCCCCCTGGCTAAGGGTGGTAGTAGTGGTGGGCATCCTGCCCCCTGGCTAAGGGTGGTAGTAGTGGTAGGCATCCTGCCCCCTGGCTAAGGGTGGTAGTAGTGGTAGGCTTCCTGCCCCCTGGCTAAGGGTGGTAGTAGTGGTAGGCTTCCTGCCCCCTGGCTAAGGGTGGTAGTAGTGGTAGGCATCCTGCCCCCCGTGGGTGAGGGTGGTAGTAGTGGTAGGCTTCCTGCCCCCCTGGCTAAGGGTGGTAGTAGTGGTGGGCATCCTGCCCCCTGGCTAAGGGTGGTAGTAGTGGTAGGCATCCTGCCCCCTGGCTAAGGGTGGTAGTAGTGGTAGGCTTCCTGCCCCCTGGCTAAGGGTGGTAGTAGTGGTAGGCTTCCTGCCCCCTGGCTAAGGGTGGTAGTAGTGGTAGGCATCCTGCCCCCCGTGGGTGAGGGTGGTAGTAGTGGTAGGCTTCCTGCCCCCTGGCTAAGGGTGGTAGTAGTGGTGGGCATCCTGCCCCCCTGGCTACGGGTGGTAGTAGTGGTGGGTATCCAGCCCCCCTGGGTTGGGGTGCTGGCGCGCATTCAGGCCCCTGTGTGCATATGTGGCATTGGTGATGGGCATCCCGCCCCTATGGTGCTGCTGTTGCTGGTGTAAGTATATTCAGATTCCCAGTGTATGTGTGTGATGTGTCGTGTACGTGTTGTATGTGTTTTGTGGTTGGTGTCTGACTTACCTTCTGCGCCGTACGCGTCCGTGCCTGTTCCGGTAGTAGATGTAGAATATTGGTATGATCGGGACGAAGGGATTCATGGTTGGTTCGTGTCGTTCGTCCTTCTCGTTGCTTCGCGTCGTCCTCGTCGCTTGGCTTCGTCCTCGTCGCTTCGCTTCGTCCTCGTCGCTTCGCGTCGTCCTCGTCGGTGCCGTGTTCGCCTCGTAGCCGTGGATCGTGTTGTGGCGCGATTCGGAGCTTATGTGCGCCTCTCCCGGATGCTTTGACGTGCCGTGCGTAGCGACGGGTTCGGCGCGTACGGAAAGCGCATCGTACTTGTTCGGCCGGACGGGGCTGCATTTTCCCTTCCGTGCGACTCGATTCGGCGTTTCCGGATTCGCCTCGGTCGGAGAACAGGACCTGGTTTGGGTGAGTACGGC
Source organism: Calotriton arnoldi (assembly GCA_963921515.1). NCBI lineage: Eukaryota > Metazoa > Chordata > Amphibia > Caudata > Salamandridae > Calotriton > Calotriton arnoldi. The sequence continues at coordinate 2,040,073 of CAWUFW010002785.1, forward strand.
TCGGCCGGAATTTTTGCTGTTGTGCGCATCGTACTTGCTCGTTCGGTGTGCTGTACGGATCGGTCGGGAAACTGGCTTTCGCATGGCTTTTTTCCCGACCGAATAGTATTGGGTGCGCCTCCGACCGAGATCGGAATCGGCCCCAGAGTGTCTAAAGGTTTTTTTCTCTCTTTTATGTGGGGGTATTATGTCCGTTTTGTCCTGTGTAATGTTGTAACGTCTGTTTGAATTGATTTTACTAAGTATATGGAATGTATCAATGAATTTTTATTGTGATTATATAACAATTTTTTTTTAAATCTTTTGTGAGAATAGGATTTTAATAAAAACATGTTTTTTAATATTCAAATTTAGGTGTCAGTATCTGATTGTATTTAAGCTGGTTTGGAGCTGATAACCAGCATTAGTGTGAATTTGATAAGCAATAGTTCGTTTTTTTAAATGAGTAACGATCTAGTGTGTTTGTAGTGTTGCCCGAGGGGAAACATTTTTGTTTTACAGCCTACGCTATAGCCTGGTGACCTTACCTGGACCTAACGGATGTCCCCGCCCCGGCCCCTCCTGTGGGCAGTAGTAGCAACGCATTGCAGTGCCTCCCTCTTCAGCACCTCGCAGCACAGCGGCGGACCTTCATTGTGTCTACAGTCGCCCGCCATACCTCTGGTTCCCCGGTCCTTGGGACCATGAAGAGTACCTTGCAAGGGAATCAGGAGCCAATCCTATACCTTTGTTCTGCCCTTTGGGAATGGTCAGCTCCTCAGGGGCTGCAGCTTGCACACCATTTGAACTGTGACCTGGGCGGCGTCTCAAGGGTTGTGTGGCTGGCACTCCTGGGGCCTTCCTCGACGGACTGTGCCTGTGCATCGCTTTTTTCCTGGGCTACTGAACTACTTGACTGCCTGGAGCTGCGGTCCATCTCCCATACATGAACAGATCCTGACCCCTGGTCCAAACGCCGGTGCCATGCATCTGTTTAGTCAGTCCTCGTACTCTTGATGCTGATGCGATGTTCATACATTCGTATTTCTCAATTTCAATCAGACTCTTCTTCCCTAGGTATCAACGCATTTCGGCCCTATCGCCTTTGGGCCTCGGCAGGACAAAGGAAAACTTAGAAAGGCTAAGGCTGTTGTCCAAACACACTGTTTCTCAACATGGGTCTCTAGTCATGGGAGCTTGTCACTCGGTCCGAATCCCACCCATGGTCTCTACCAGGTCAGTGCAGCCAACATAGCATCATAGCAGGAGAATGTCTTGGTAACAGTTTCTTTGTCAATTCTAAATGTATCCTGCCAGCTTCTCACGGGCACCGTGTTACGTAATCCAGAACTGCCCTTTCTAGAAGACTGGATCAGATCATGGATGCCTTCGGAGCGCCTGTCCCTGTGGTCCGTGATAGAGAGGGTGCACTGTGCCTTGACACCAAAGCCACCGCCTGGTGCCCCCACAGGCCCATGTTAGCCCGAATTCTCAACTTTAGGGATCGGGACGCATTTCTGCAGGAAGCTCGTACTTGCCCGGACCTCTCCTACCAAGGCCACAAGGTCCTGGTGTTTCCAGACTACACTAGGGAGGTCCAATCTTGGCGACGATCATATGAGGCAATGAAACAGAAGCTCCAAACTTCGAACTTGTCATACCAACTGCTATTCCCGGCTCGCCTCAGGGTGATATTCGACAACAAATCCTTCTTAATTGACACCCCTGAGGCTGCCTGGACTTGGCTTACTGAGAAGCGGCCACTACGACCCTTGTATAACTCCCTGCCTGCTAATCCGCAAACGACCGGACTGAACAGGGTGGGCACAGCTCCCAAGCAAAGAAGGCACCGAACGCGCTCATGAAGAGGGCGTAATGCCAAGAGAGGGATCTCACTGTCGCCTTCTTCGTCAATGGACCATCGAACTGTGTCCCCGGCCCCTTCGCCCTTTGATCCGCTCGACGTAGCCTCGGGCCAGCATTGCCCTTTAGAACATGTTCCTACTCCGCTGGCTGCCCCAACGGATGACACTAGTCTTTCCAGGAGCCCTGCAATCGGTTGATGTACTGGGTCGTTGCCATTACTGACAAAATGAGACTTTCAACAGCTGCTTGGTGAACTTGTGTCCTGTTACGCCGAATGTGATTCTGCAAAATGGAGGGGTCCACCACTCCGTTCCCGAGCTCAGACTGAGTTCTAATTTTGTTTTCAATTGTGGGTCGACAGATGCTTCAGGGGTCGAAGTATGGGGTGTGGCTTTGGGGGGGGTTGGGATATGTGTTCTGTTACAGCTGTTCCCTTTTTTTTCTCGCCCCATGACAAGATCCTTACTGATGCTTTCTTGTCACACACTTAGCGCCACTCTGAAAGTTCAATACTGCTGTCCCGATATGACACACTGCTGCCTTCTGGGTGCCCTTCCAGGCTTACCCGCTCCCTGGACCCTGGCCCTGTGACTTCAAGACCTTGTGACCTGGAGCCCCTAAAGGTGCTCTCCTGGAATGTCAATGGACTGCTGGACTGTATTAAACGTACTGCAGTTCTGAAATACCCTCACCGGTTACTTCCGGCGTTCCTGATGCTGCAGGAGACACACCTGATGGGGAACCACTGTCCCTTTTTAGTGAGGCTGGGATATGACAGGGTCTTCCACGCTGGCTTCTCACGGGGTTCTCTCCGTGTGGCACTATTGCTGCGCCGCTCTTTTCCACTGACCGTTACGGAGACAATAGCTGACCGCCAGGGGCGATTCTAATCCCTGACCGAGAATATTGCAGTACGAATACTGAATCTCATTTCAGCATGCGTCCCCAGCAGCCATAGATACATTCCTCTGTGACCTCTCTGATATGATCTCTAAGCTTCCAGAGGGCCTGACGGTGATTGAGGGTGACTTCAATGCAGTAATGGCTCCCTACCAGGATGTCACCAGGACCTCTTGGATGGTTCGACGTTTGGGTGCTTGATGACTCTCAGACTGGGCCACTACACTGGGCGTGTGCGATGTGTGGAGGATATGGCACTCTCTGCAACACCAATGCACCCACATGTCAGTGGCCCATCATAGTCAAGCCCGCATAGATTATATATTTATGCTGGCCCTGGACTGTGGGGCAGTCACCCACAATAATATCCTTTCTCGTGGCATTTTGAACCACGCCCCTCTCCTTTTTCATCTGGGTACCCCCACCGGGGGAACTGCGATCCATGTGGCAATTAAATGCCTGGTTCCTCCAGGACAAGAAATATAAACAGACATGAAGGCAGAGATTCAGACATACTTTCAACTTAATGATGGCACGGTTCAATCGCCGGGCATGCTATGGGTGGTGGGGAAGGCCACCATTAGGAGGTACAACAAGGGATACCTTTGTTAGAAACAGCAGGCCCAGGACCACCATCTTTCCCAATTAGAGGCTCAGGCCCTCCGCCTGGAGAGAGAATTGGCCACTCAAAACAATGGAGGGCAAGTTTCACGCCAGCTTGACCTGGTAAGAGAAGCAATGCAACACCTCTCCCTAGAGACTCCAAAGCACATGTGGAGGGTCTCCAAAGCTAGGGTCTATGGGTGCGGGGACAAGAATGGTAAGCTTCTCTATTGGTTTGCATCCCAGCCCCTCGCCAACTGAATCATACCAGAGATCACCGACAATCAAGGATGCACCCAGCTCGCCCTTTGCGGTATTACACAGGCTTTTGTGGAATACTATCGCACACTTTACATAGCAGTTCCACTGGCCGGGCCTGAGCTACGACCCCACTTTCTGCAGGAGCTACCTCTCCTAAGACTGTCCTCCACTGATGCTCAGCTGCTGTATCAGCCGATTTCCATAGAGGAGGTAGGTGCTGCCATCTCAGTGGTCCATTAGAGTTAATGGGGTGACCCTGTGTCCCTCAGAACCTGGGTATTTATGATATAGCGAACAATTGGTTCTGTTGGATAATACAATTACTCCGATCTGTGTATTCAATACAAAAGCGACAATATATCTCAAATTGCTCTCAACGGATGTAAATTTTAAAAAGGAAAGACATATGATAAGAACACACCAGGAGAACAAGATTTGCAAAAAGCAGAGTTTTTTTTACTCTTTTGTTATTCACAAGAAAACTGAATATGGCTGTCACAAACACAATTAAATTGCGGCGAAACAAAAAAATAAATTGTGACTGTTGTGAAAATAAGTGAAATAAGGTGACAAGTGAAGTCAGTGGTGAGCTATATACAAGGCATACATAGGTGAAATAAATAAATTCGATTAAAACTGTCTGTCCTATCTCTAAATTTATAACATGAATACAAGACCCAATGATGATTTAAAGTTAGGGTCAAGGAGACTGTATGGACATGAATGACAATAACGTCAACGTTTCGACCCTGAAAACAGCGCAGATTGTCATGCGTCACAGCAGGTTTTCTTCAGGACAGTATGTCCGACCGCCATCATAATCAGGCCCGTAGTTCTTTACGAAGTTCCTTTGTTCTGACACTTGAATAGACATTCCTATGCTCAGATTACTGAAATTGCAAGTAGATATTTTGCACTGGTTAAAACGTTAGACACTGCTTATGCACATAGACACAATTTGACCTGTATTCTCACTGACTTTGAGAATAAATTTCTAAATCAAGTAGAAGATAGGTATAGAGAGGTGTACACTAATGCAACTAAATAAACACATTTTCCTATTTGGTCACAAGAAGAAAAGGATCACCAGACAGCAAGGTACACTAGAGCATTGACATTAGATTGTCAACACCAAGGGAAGCTGTGCATACAGAATGACGAGAATGAATACGATACTATCTTTCTAGGGAAAAGTGAATGCGATCAAAATTTTGAGGTCTGAGGATCTTGGAAGTGGTTTTTGGACAGTAGTGATCCTGTGATTCCTGGAGTTTATGTTATTTGTGGGAAGAATGCTTATTTCAAATTGCCTAATAAATGGCCTGGCATATATTATTTGGGAGTAATGTTTCCAAAGATCTATCATGTAGAAAATTTTGATCATCCAGTTTGTGATGAAATGTTTATGTCTAAATGAGGAGCTACTGCTGGAAAAATTGTGCGAGATATTTTTGGTGCTATAATGCCAAATGTAGGTGTGACACTGAACGATATTAAGATTAGAAAGTTATCTACTGTAGTTGATAGGTAATCCACTAATACTGGTGGATTTCTATTGCTTGCAAATACTGAAATGTTTGCTATTAGGGATATGGTTTTGCAAAATCGGCTTGCTTTAGATATTCTGCTCGCAAAGGGAGACGAAGTCTGCCAGATGTTGAAGGTTCAACAATGTTGTACTTATATCCCTGATAAACATAAGGATATACAGAAGTGTATAAAGAATATTACTGACATACAAAGGAAATTTAATGGATTGGTAACTGCAAGTGTTTGGGATTCAGTTGGAAATGGATTTAGTGCGATAGGTAGATGGTTTGTGAACTTGGGAAGTAGTATATTTGGTTCCATCTTGAAGCCTCTGTTGATCATTGCTCTTTGTGCAGTGGTTGTGATGTTGACAGTGAAAGTGCACTGGAGATATAAGCAAAGAAAGGAATATCCCGGAAAAGAGAAGATATACAGTTAGAGAAGAAGCAGAGTGATTATTCTAATGAAATGAAATGTTTGGGGGAATTCAGGTAAAAGGAAATTTCCATAACAAAGGTTTAGATTGGTTCATCTGATAAGATCAAGCAGTAAGATTAAGAGATTATGCGAAGGCTTGATACGCCATCAGAAGGGGGATTGGAGCAGCGCCATTTTTATCCTATCCTAAGATACTGTGGGAGTGCATTCTAATAATGTGTAGTCAGCACTCAAATATATTCTGCGTGATTAACGTTACTAAGAAAAGATGGAGTATTGTATATTTAAAATACTCCACGTAAAACTAATTGGACTCATAAATTGTGTGCATAGAAATATGACTAATAAAGGTCTTTGCAACATTTACATATTAATATTCTAAAAGAAATTAAAGTTTAGACATGTCTCATTGTGAAGTTAATAAAATAAGGTGTGTGTAGACTAATTTGTAAGCATTTATATGTATAACAGGAAATTATATTAATGTGGGTATATTTAAAATAACATCATTTTCGTAATCTTTTTGCAATTTATTCATATGTTAAGAAACTGCCTTTGCTATGTGTGTAGAAAAGTGCATGGATTTGTACTCCTGTGCACTAAGTTGGCATGATTTTTGAGACTCGAAAACTGTTTCAGTACAAGCTCCCGTATAAAGTCTAACATGCAATTCGTATTTAACCTTCAATGTAGAAAGTGTTTGTTTGCATTTTTTTGTTCCTACTGCAGGTGCGGAGATAGCTTATTAGTTAGAAAAGAAGGGTTTTTGTTTTAGTTAAGATAGCAAGGTATGAGAAAATAGATAGATCTAGCAAGGAGAAACACGGTAATGAGCAAGGAGGCGAGTTCCCATGGAGGAGGAGAAGAATGGCCAAGGACGAATGAAGTAGCAACTTATCAAAGTGGGAAAGGTGGTGCCAGTAACCAATTTGTGCTGGGATCGTGGAAAGTTACTGGAGATGAACACGACTTACCTTTAGTGCAACTAATATCTTATGCTGTAACGTAGGGTCAGAGAGACATCTTAGGACTTCATGAGATACAGACCCCCTGCTTCTGCTTTGTGTGGCTTCATGCTACTTAACCCATAGTTGGAGTTTCTTCAACTGAAGACTCTGACAGCTGACACCTTTCTATAATTCATTCTTACTCAATGCTTCTTAGTTTAGGGTTGTCCCTTTTAAGACAGTGTAGGGAGAGATAGTGTGCTCATCCTTACCTTTGAGAATCATTTGATGCAATTTAATGTTCAATTCTTTTTACTGATTACTTGTAACATCATAATTGAATTAATCGTATGCTTCTTGTTATACAGGGTAAATCTCTTTTTTGGATTCATTCTGTTTGTTCTGTATTTCTATACTGTGATGTTGAGGTTGATGCACATCAATCTCTTTTTTAATTTATAATTAAACCTTACTAATCTCAGATTTAATTGTCGAGTGAATTATTGTATGACTAAATGGTTTACACTGTATTGAAATTTAAATTGTGATTGTTTCCTCCCTCTTACCTCTCAAGCAGCTAAAAAGACCATCTGGTTGAGTAGCGATGTTTAAGTGGGCTCAAGCTCTCTCACAATCAAACGTTTTATTTTTTAAATAATAATTAGTCATGACCAACCCTGATCAACCCGAAAACGGCTCAATATCCCCCTCATTGGGTCCTAAATTCTCCTTAGCCTGCCCTGCACTCATCATTATCAATTAAGGACATTTCCAGACAGCCAATATTCACAAATTCATGCCACCAGAGCATAGGATTAGGGGTCTCCTTAAGTCACCAATGCCGGGACAGCACTATCCTTGCCAGGGATATCGCAAAAATATATATAGGAAATTCACTTTCATAAATGGGCAGAAGAGAACCCCAAGATTTCTGAACAGATGGCCAGTTTCAGTGTATCAGGAGACGTAGACAGACTATTGGTGCAATTTAAACTGTATTGTATTGTAAATGCATTTATATAGTGCTTTCTACCCCTGACGAGGCGTCAAAGCGCATTATCGGCACGTAGCACACTACTCCGGAAAGGATTACAGGATGCTGAAGGAGTGGACGTTATTGAAAAGAATATGTGATTGAACAACCGAGTAAAATAATGTTGGCCAGAGAAATATAGAAAAGCCACAGTGCAGAGGTTAATGGGCCTCTAAACCAATTGCTTTGACATTATGGTGTGATCTGATGTTTTCTTTTAATAAAAGCACATGGGACGTTTTTAAAAGTATAGCAGACGCAGTCAAAATCCAATTTTAGCCAAGATTAAAAGTAAAGGAAAAGTAAGTTGCATTAATTTATATAGTAGAAAATTCAATTTAGTCTTTTGAATTAAAAGATGCAATAGTAATACAAATACAGGGTATTCGCTGATGAGATGGAATGGGCACCCTGAGAAGTGAAGCAAGACTTCCCAAGGTGAGAGTCAAATATCAAAGGGGAGACGAGAGGAAAAAAAGCAGAGAATTTGGTTTCAGCACTGTGGCAATGGTAATGTCAAAATTTCATCAGGTTATATTTTGCAATGGTATTTCATAGAAAACAAATAGGTAGTAAGAATATCAAGTAGAAAACGTTTTCTGAAGTGTTGAAAGGAAGTCATATAATTCAATAGTTCAAGAGCATTTTTGTTGGCTTAAGAAGCTACATTGTGGATATGTACACCTCAACTAGACTGTAATTTTATACTTTTTTCCAATTTACCATTCTTTCCAAGAATACACCTGGAAAACTGCACCAATCGCAGGTTTCCATGTGTGTTTTTTCAGAAACGTCAAGTAACTCTCCAGGCATGGGCGTTTTCCCAAAAATAAATTGTATGCACAATATAATTCCACATTAAGAAAAGCCAATCCTGATGTGCAATTAATGATAGATATTTTTATGTTTTTTATACACAGTGATTTTTTTTTGCATGTGGAGTAACACCCTCTTCCCCCAAACCAAGTTGTAGGGTGTTCCATTCCCTTTCACATTCTAGAAAGCAATTTACTACAGCTCCTGGCAGGAGCAAATGTAGAGGTAAGACCCCCAATTACCAACACCAATTGCCTACACCGCAGAAGAACTGCATAGCGTAAACTGTAGCACAAGGCAATACAAAAGTCCCATCCTTCCAGACTTCACAGGCCCATGCTGCTCTCTCTCCTGCCAACTTCTCATTCGCCCTCTGAATTTAAAGGTCTGTGATACTAAGAATCAATCAGCAACTCACAGAAAAATTAAAGCTGCATTAATTAATGTACACTCACTGCCTAAACATGTTCTAGATATATATAATTTAATTGAGGAAGAACTACTCGATGTGCTCTTTATGACAGAGACCTGGCTAACAGAGGATTCCTGCCCCGACCTACAGCTGGCACTCCCCCCTTACTATGCCTGCCTGAATTTAGACCGGGAGGGTACGAGGGGCAGAGGGGTGGCAGTCATCTTTAAAAACTCATTGGAATGCACTTCCTTTAAGGTGGAAGGCCTGATAGGCGCTGAAGTCTTGGGATTTGTTATATCCCTTCTGCCCAATACTCTCTAGCCGGTATACTGGTATATAGGCCACCAGGGCCCGCAGGAGATTTTCTTGAGTCACGATCCCAAGCATTAACCCTTAAAACTCTCAGTTATGCCAATTTCACAGTACTAGGAGACTTCAACATTCAGCTGGATAAACCAGCAGATTACAGAGCTGCTAAACTGAGACAGTCACTAACCAACATCGATCTTACTACATCAATCCTGGGACCCACCCACAGAGCAGGTCATAGTATAAATGATATCTTTTCGAATGCTACAATTGAATATAATATACCGTCAGAACTATCCTGGTCAGATCACTTTATATTATCCTTCTCATGGTCATGGCCGATCCCAAAAAACTCAGGATGAACTGAACCTCTCGAAAAGATTCAGGCCTGGAACAAAATAAACATATCCCCCCTGAAGGAAACCCTCGAAGCTACTAAACCTGCACTCTCAGGTAACATTTTAACAGATGAGGCTATGGTAAAGGACTGGCTCTCACAGGCAGCCGCCATAGCAGCCCCGACGGCCAAAACTAGGGTTTCCAGACAGTTTCAGTCCGCCCAATGGTTTACCCCTCAACTCGCGGAAGAAAAGAAAGGCTGTAAAAAACTGGAACGCATTTAGAGAAAACACTACTATAAGGCAGACAAGAGCCACTATAAAAGAGCCATTAGTATATATCATGGCACTCTGAAAGCCGCACAACCCACTTTCTACACCAACACAATTGCAAAATCCAACAATAATGCAAAGGAAATATTAAATATTGTATCAAATTTCACAGACCCCAAATATTTTGCTTCCTCTCTCGAGACTAGTGATTCCCTCTGTGCGCATCTGAGCAATTATTTTGAGGATAAAATACAAAAAATACTGGACCCTTTATTATCAAGACACACAGCTCTGCCTCAGACTGTTATCTGTCCCCCCTCTCCTGTGACACAGGTCAAACTAAGCCAATTTAAAGCCCCCACCATTCTAGAACTGGAGAACTCCTTCTCCAAAATTAAATCGGGTTCCCAAACGATCCCCTTCTGCCCCAAATCATGAGATCGCTAGGAGCCACTATTGCTCCCATCTACCAGGAGATCTTCTCCTCCACCCTGTATTTTGGGACCATACCAGTTGGATGGAAAAAGGCGAGTGTCTTACCATTGTCAAAAAACCAAATGCTGATCCGAAAATTCTTTCAAATTTTAGACCCATATCCCTACTATAGTGAACCACAAAAATAATTGAAAAAGCAGTCAATACGCAGCTGATGTCCTTTTTAGAATCCTCTTATCTCCTCCACCCCTCTCAATCTGGGTTCAGAGCCCTTCATAGTACGGATTCAGCTCTGATGGAAATTACAGACTCCATAAAATTCACATTAGATGAAGGATACAATGCCAAACACATATCCTCTTGGACTTGTCAGCGGCATTCGATGATATATTAATGCAGCGACTTGCTTACATTGGGTTGAAGGACAAGCTCTAATCTGGCTAAAATCCTTCCTGAACATCAGGAACAGGCTGTGTGGCTCAAGCCATTCCTCTCAGTAGCCAAAACCATTAAATACGGAGTGCCTAAGGGCTCAGCCCTGAGCCCCACTCTTTTTAACGTCTACATGAGACCCTTAGCATATCTGATTGAATCCTTTGATGTTCAGATAGAATTTTACGTAGACGATACCCAACTGCTATTGACATATAACAAGACTAACGATAAGGCCAAAGCTAAATTTTCAGCTTGCATCACAGCAGTAATGGTCTGGCTCAACTCCAACTCGCTGCATTGTAATCCCAACAAAACTAAGATCCTGCTATTCGGAACGGACCCGCTAGCCAGTTGGTTAGGGGCCTGTCCATCCAGTTGTGAGTCCCCCCCCCCACTGAAATGGCCAGAAATCTAGGGGTACTGATGGATACCCAGCTCTCGTTCAAACCCCAGATCACAGCTGTAATAAAAAAATTCATGCTGGATCCTGAGAATACTTAGAAAGTTTCTGAAACTTCTCCCATGGGACGCTCAGAAGATGGTGGTACAGGCACTGATCCTGTCCAGACTGGATTATGCGAATGCCCTGTACATAGGCATTCCAAATTATTTGACGCAGAAACTACAAAAAATATAAAACATGGCCATACGACTGCTATTCAAACTCCCAAAACACACATCTCTCACTCCTCATTGCAAACACTTGCACTGGTTACTAGTGAAAAAAAGAATCATTTTCAAGGCACTAACGATAGCCCACTCAGCCTTCTACAATACCTGCCCCCTCTATCTCCAAAAGAGACTCGCAAATTACTGCCCTCAAACAGCCCTTCGCTCTCAATCAGCACATCTGTTAGTTATCCCCGCTACAAAAAGGAAACAAGCATTGGCATAGCCAATAGGTCTCGCCTTTGGGACCTTATAAGTGTTTAGCCATGCAGCATATTATCCCCCACTGGGCAAATTTCTGTTATAGAACTAGTGCTTATGTAAAGCGCTTTGATACCTTGATTTGTGCTATATAAAAATGCAAAAAATAAAAAGGAATGAAAGGAGAAGTGCTTGCAGGTTCCTGGGGTGGGGGAGCGAAAAGATTCAGGCTCTAAACAACTTCTACCAGGTCAGGGTCTTACACTTTGGGGTCGATTCCGATGTCGCCAAAAGTGCCTTCCCAATGCTATTCGTAGGCTTATCTTACGTCCGACTCGTATCCGGAGCTTTTTCCTACAAACTAGCAAGTATGATGTGTATAACAGGCAAATCTCCGACCGAATCGTCCGCTCCGATTCGTGCA